>JAVSCE010012605.1:0-42902 GCA_032199065.1 Smutsia gigantea | reverse complement strand
CTGTAATTGTGTCCTGAAGGGGAGGAGAGAAATGGGATGAAAGCTAGAGCAGCTCAGGGGAACTTGTGTCGAAGGCCAACCCTAGGCGAGTCCCTGGTGTCAGATGGCCCCACAGATCTAGAGGGGAGAAACGGAGGAGGCAGGAGAGAGGGGACCCTTGTGAGTGCAAGTCCTGGAGATGGCTGGGATGAGCCCAGGGTGGGAGGCTTGCTCTCCTGGTCTTCTTTATTTTCTCTGCTGTGTTATGGGGCACTAATAGTCCTTCCTGGGGTTTCATGAGGATAAAGGATCCAAAGAACTCATGCACACATCATTGGTAACTGTGTGTATTATTTTTTGAAGAGCTCAGGCAGTGGCACTGCAGGGACCCAGGGACCCCCAGCCCTGTTCTGCTAAGCATCCTTCCTCGCGTGGATTCTGGGGCAGCTACACAGAGAAGCAGAGTAGGGGCTGCAGACTCTGTGCACAGCTCTCTGGATTGCTTCCAATGGTGGCAGGACTGGAGTCCACCTCCTACTTGTCTCCCCACTGTGGCCAAGCCTCAAACGTGGGCCTGACTCAGATCAGCCTTGCTGCAGAGAATAAAACAAAGTTAAAGCAAGTGGTCTGCCCTGAGGGGTCAGGCTTAGACGGCTGAGGACAAGAAAGCCACTGGAAGGTGGAGCATGGCTTCCCACCCCAGTGAGTGACCTGGGCCTCACCAGCCACTGAGGGCAGCTCCTGGGGGGCGAGGGCAGGGCAGGGTGGGCACCACTGGCCTGGTGGGGCAGGAGGGGCAGACGTCTCTCCTGCTCCTGCTTCTGGTCTGCTGCAGATCCTTCAGGAGGGTGGCAGTAGTTCCTGTCTTTGGCTTGGCGGCTTACTGCCGCTGAGCCACGCGGAGCCTGCCTTGACCCACGTTCTCCAGGCTGGTGGGTGGGCACGGTTCGTACCTTCAGGGGTGCTCCTGAAGACAGGAGCTTCCCCTGAGCCCCCTTACCCATCACTCACTCACACCTCCTCACAGGCTCAGCATCCCTGCTGACTTGGTAAACCTGCGGCTCGCTCTGCTCTCTGCTGTCCCTGTGGATGGGAGGAGGCTGGTGACCTTGGGCTACTTAAGGCTGCAAGTTAAAACATGTAGTGACTCATCCCTGTTCTTCCCTCTGCTCTTCCTCAGTCTGTAAATCCTCTGGAATAAAAGGTTTTACCAGCAACTGACTGGGTAAGCCCAGTCACCTCATTCCTTGCCTGGAACTGAGATCAGCTATCAAGGATGAATGACCTGAGGAGGCATAAAAATTACACCTATACTGAAAATAAGTTTGGAAAGATGTAGACATTTTGTTAAATGAAAAAACGTTAACTTAGAACATTGATTTCTTAAGGTAGTGTGTGTGATCATGTGTGTACATGGAAATGATACATATTAGACTTAGCATTAGTAATTTTGGAGCAATAAAATTGTCAATGATTTAAACTTGCTTGTATACCTTTTTGGATTGTCTAAGTTTAAATTACATTTCTCATGAACACACTAATTTTATAACAAAAAACAATAAAATTATGTTTATTCTGAGAAGAAAATTAAGTTGGGTTGGCCCTTTAGTAGTAGAATAGATGAATGGATTGTGGTATATTCACACAGTTGCATTCTATGTGGTAATAAAATGAGGTGGCTTTGTTACTGGTTGAATGTGTTCTGCTTCTTGTCCTTGTGGCAACAAATAATTGAAAGGTAGACACACAGTAGCAAAGCAGAGTGAAAGTTTTATTTGAATACACTCCAAGGGAGGAGTTGGCTAGAGTCAGGGTGGACAAAAGCCGGACACTTTAGGGGAGGGTCTGTTTATCAGGACCTAGCTGGGGGGTACTTCTCTGATTGACAGGATAAGGTCATTTGATTGACAGCTTTTGTCAAATATCCATTCCTCTTGGTGCACATGTCTTTTTCCAAAGTGTGCATAGAAAAGCCCATGGGGGTGGGGGCAGAAACCACAGTTTTATTTTAATGAGATTATGATGCAGTGTAGTTTGAGTGGTTCTTAGTTTTGTTCCATTGCACCTGCCTTGGGACTTGGTTAGGATGGTTTGGCCTGGTACCAATAGGCAAGACGTTATCTCCCTGCAAAGCCTTTGCTGTCTTCATGTGGGACCCCTACCTGGGCAGAATTTGGGCAGTTTTTTTCTTTGAAATTTATCTTCCCCTTACCTGGCTGCTCATGTCTATTTTTTTACCTAACATTCCTAGCAGATTATGCAACATGGCTGAATCTCAGAAACCTAATGTCAAGTAAAAGAAACCAGACATAAAAAGAATAAATGGAGTGTGATTTTTATTGATCTAAAATGAAAAATAAGCAAAACATCTCTATATTGTTTAAGGTTGCACTCACAGATAGTAATACTAAAGAAATCAGTAAACTAACTGAGGAATGATCATCTTGGAGTTAGGACAGTGGACCACTCTGATGGGGAGTAGAGGTTGTTTTCGAATGGAGTCAGAGAGTTGGGGAAACTGGTTATCTTCTGCTTATTGACCTTATTCCATAAATGACTCAGATATTTTATTGAGATATAAATCATATACTATAAAATTACCCCTTTAAAGTGTACAACTCAATAGAATAGAAAACTCATGATCACATGAAGACTTGTATGAATGTTCACAGCAGTATTATTTATAATAGTCAAAAAGTGAAAGCAGCTGAAATGTCTATCACCCAATGAATTATCCACACAATGGAATATTATTTGGCCATAAAAAGGAATGAAGTACTGATTCATGTAACAACATGGATAAACCTGAAAACATGCTAAGTGGTATCTTAATGTGGTTTTGATTTGCATTTTTCTAACAACTAATCTTGAGACTCTTTTAATATGCTTATTGGCCATTGTATATCTTCTTTGGAGAAATGTCTGTTCAACTCCTTTGCCAATTTTTAAATTGGGTTTATTGTTGAGTTTTAAGTGTTCTTTATATATTCTAGATACTAGACCCTCAACAGATATATAATTGGCAAATATTCTCATTATGTGGGTTGTCTTTTTACTTTCTTGATAGAGTTCTTTGAAACACCAAACTTTTAAATTGATGAAGTCCAATTTATCTAATTTGACTTTAGTTGCTTGTACTTCATATATATCTAAGAAACCATTTTCTAATCCAAAGTCACAGAAATTTACAGCTCTATTTTCTTCTAAGTGTTTTTATAGCTTTAGCTCTTAGGTGTTGGTCTTTGACCCAATTTGAGTCATGTGTATGGTTTGGGGTAGGGGTCCAGATTATCATGTGCCTATCTAGTTATTTCAGCACCATTTGTTGAAGAGACTGTTTTTTCCCCAAGAATAAATGGTCTTGGCATCCTGGTTGAAAATCAGGTGGCCATAGATACATGGGTTTAGTTATGGACTCTTAAATTTCATTTCATTGATCTGTATTTCCATTCTTATGCCAATACCACACTCTTGATTACTGTAGCTTTATATTAAGTTTTGAAATCAGGAAGTGTGTTCTTTTATTCCAGATTAAGATTCTGGGTACTTTGTGTTTCCATATGAATTTTAGGATTGGCTTGTTATCTGCAAAAAAGGCTACTGGAATTTGATATGGGATTTCACTGGATCTGTAGATCAATTTGAGAAGTAGCACCACCATTTTACCAGTATTAAGTCTTCTAATCCATGGACATGGAATATCTTTACATTAAATTTTTAAAAATTTCAGCAATGCTTTATAGTTTTCAAGGTAGAAATTCTGTACTTTATTTGTTAAATTCTGAGTATTTCATTTTTTCTGATGCTATTGGAGATGAAATTGTTCCATTGGTTACATTTTTGGATTCATTGCTAGTGTATAGAAACTAATTTTTGTGTATTGATCTTGTATCCTACAACCTTGCTGAACTTGTTTATTAGCTGTAATAGTTTGTGCATGAGTGTGTGTGTGTGAATTCCTTAGGATTTGTATGTACAAGAGTATGTCATCTGTAAGTGTACTTAAGTTTTACTTCTGTCTTTCCAATCTGAATGACTTTTATTTCATTTTCTTGCCTAACTGTGCTGACTAGAACTCAAGTACAATGTTTAATAAAAGTGGCAAAAGCAGGCATCCTTGTCTTGTCCTAACCTTAGGGAGAATCCTTTCGATCTTTCACCGTTAAATATGTTAATTATGGGTTTCTCATAGATGCCCTTTATCAGATTGAGATAATTCTCTTCAATTCCTAGTTTTTTGTTTTGTTTTGTTTTTAGTGTTTCTGTCATGAGAGAGTGTTAGATATTGTCAAATGCTTTTTCTGAGTCTACTAAGCTAATCATATTTTCCCTCTTCCCAATATTCTGTTAGTATGGTGTAATACATTGATTGATTTTCATGTATTGAACCTACCTTGAATTTCTAGGATAAATCTCACTTGGTCATGTTGTATAAGCCTTTTCATACGCCACTGGATTTAGTTTGGTTGTACTTTATTGAGGATTTTGTGTCTATATTAATAAGGTATATTGGTCTATAGTTTTCTTGGGTTGTCTTTGTCTGATTTTGGTATCAGAGTAATACTGGACTTATAGAATAAGCTGGGAGGTGTTCCCTCCTTGCCTATTATTTTTTTGGAAAGTTTGTGAAAGACAGTGTGAATTCTTCTTTTAACACTTAGCTTAAACCAGTGAAGCCAGATGGTCTTGGAATTTTCTTTTTGGGCTATTTATTTTACTACTAATCCAATCTCTTAATTGTTATAGATCTATTAAGATTTTTTAAATTTCTTCTTGAGTTAGTTTTGTTAGGTTCTGTATATTAGGAATTCATCTGTTTCATCTAGGTTTTCTAATTTGTTATACAATTATTCATAGTATTCCTTCAATTATTTTTAAATTTGTAAGTTTGAAAGGTAATATTCCCTCTTAAATATTTAAGTCTTTTTCTGTTTCTTGGTCAGTCTAGCTAAGGATTTGTCAATTTTGTCAATCTTTCCAAAGACCCAACTTTTGTTGATTTTGTCTGTTTTTTTATTCACTCTTCCATTTATTACCATTATAATCTTTATTACTTCCTATCCTGTACTTTTATTTTCAGGTGGTGGTTTAGTTCTTTCTCGTTTATCTTATGGTGAAATGTTAATTTATTAATTTGGGCTTTTCTTTTTTAATATTGGCATTTACAGATATCAATTTCCCTCCAAGCACACATTCACAGCATCTTATACATTTTGGTAGGTTGCATTTTCATTTTCATTCATCTCAAATAATAATTTCTACCTGTTTGTGAATTTCCCATTTTCTTCTGTATTTTGTTTGTAATTCCACTCCATCTTTAAAGTTTTGTTGAGGGGGTGCTGGTCTATCCTAGAGAATGTTCCATATGACTTGGTAAGAATGTATATTCTGTTGTTGGATGGAGTGTTCTGTAGACATCTGTTTGATCTAATGTTTATAGTGTTCAAGTCTTTTATTTTCTTGTTGATATTCTAATTTTTTATGAATTATTGAAAGTAGAGTATTGGCATCTACAACTATTACTGTTGAATTGACATTTTCACCTTTCAATTCTGTCAGGTTTTGCTTTCTGTATTTTGTGGTTATACTGTTAGGTTTGTATAATGTTTTCTTGGTATATTGGCCCTTTTATCATTATGAAATGTCCTTTGTCTGTAGTAACAATTTTGCCTGATATTAGTAAGGCAATTTCAGTTCTATTTTGGTTACTGTTTGCATAGTATACCTTTTAAAATCCCTTTACTTTCAGTCTATCCATTTATAGTTAATGGAATTATTAATAAGATAGGATTTATATTTGTCATTTTTCCTTTTTTGTCTTTTGTTTTCTGTTCCTCTGTCTTTCATTACTGCTTTGTTTTGTATTAGATGGATATTTTTAGTGTGTTATTTTTATTTTCTTGTATAATCATGTCATATATATATATATATATATATATAGACACACACACATATATGTATATATAAATCATATGTCATACACACACACATGCACACTTATTAGTGGCTGCCCTGAGGATTATAATTAACACTGCAATTCATAACATTCTAATTCAAATTAATAGCAACTTAATATTGCTAATATATACAGCTTTGCTCCTATATAGCTCTGTACATTCCCCTTCTGCTCCCATTGTCATGCAAATTGCATATTTATACATTGTATGCCCATAAGCACTATTTTATAGTAATTGTGTTATACAGTTATCTTTAAGAAAAAGTTACTAACCAAGAAAAATACATTTATACTTAAAAAAAATATCTATCTATGTAGTTATCTTTACTAATGCTCTCCATTCATGTGGATTCCAGCTACTCTCTAGGTCCTTTCGTTTCAGCTGGAAGGACTCCCTTTCGTGTTTCCTATAGGGCAGGTATGCTTGTGAAAAATTATCTTGGTTTTTGTTTGTTTGGGATTCTCTTAATTTCTTCTTCATTTTGAAGGATACTGTTGCTGTGTATAATAGAATTTGTAGTTGACAGTTTGCTTCTTCCGGCACTTTGAATATGTCATCCACACCTTTATGGCGTCCATGATTTCTGGTAGGAAATGAGCTATTAATCTTATTGAACTATCCTTTGTACATAGTGAGTTGCTTCTTACTATCAAGATTCTTACTTTGTCTTTGACTCCTGACAGTTTGATAATGGTGTGTCTTGTTGTAGATATCTTCACATTTATCCTACATGGAATTCGTTGAGCTTCTTGAATATGGAAATTTTTCTAGTCAGACTTGGACAGCTTTTGCCCATTATGTCTCCAAATATTCTTTTGGATTTCTTTACCCTCTCTTTCTGAGACTCCCATTATATATATATATATATATATACACATGCTTGATGGTGTCCCACGGGTCTGAGTGCTTGTTCATTTTTCTTGATTTTTCTTATCTGTTCTTCAGATGAGGTAATCTCTGTTGACTTATCTTTTAGTTCAGTGGTTCTTCATTCTCCTTGTTCAGATCAACTATTGAGCTCATCTAGGGAATCTTACAGTTCAGCTATTACATTTTAAAACTCCAGAATTTCTGTTTGTTATTATTATTTTTTTTTCTGTTCGGAAATTTTTTTAAAATTTATTTCAATTGTGCATTAAAATTTTTTCTTTTATTTTGGTATCCTTAATCTACAATTACATGTGCAATATTATGGTTATAAACTACTCCCTTCATCAGATCCCCCCCACCAACCCCATTACAGTCACTGTCCGTCAGCGTAGTGAGATGCTATAGAATCACTACTTGTCTTCTCTGAGTTGTACAGCCGTCCCTGCGCCCCCCCCCAACATTTATGTCTGCTAATCATAATGCCCCCTTTTTCCCCCTTGTCCCTCCCTTCCCACCCATCCTCCTCAGTTCCTTTCCCTTTGGTAACTATTAGTCCATTCTTGGGTTCTGTGAGTCTGCTGCTGTTTTGTTCCTTCAGTTTTGTCTTTGTTCTTATACTCTACATATGAGTAAAATCATTTGATACTTGTCTTTTTCAGCTTGGCTTATTTCACTGAGCATAATACCCTCTAGCTCCATCCATGTTGTTGCAAATGGTAGGATTTGTTTTCTTCTTATGGCTGAATAATATTCCATTGTGTATATGTACCACATCTTCTTTATCCATTCATCTACTGATGGACACTTAGGTTGCTTCCATTTCTTGGCTATTGTAAATAGTGCTGTGATAAACATAGGGGTGCATATGTCTTTTTCAAACTGGGCTGCTGCATTTTTAGGGTAAATTCCTAGGAGTGGGATTCCTGGGTCAAATGGTATTTCTATTTTGAGTTTTTTGAGGACCCTCCATACTGCTTTCCACAGTGGTTGAACTAATTTGCAGTCCCACCAGCAGTGTAGGAGGGTTCCCCTTTCTCCACATCCTTGCCAACATTTGTTGTTGTTTGTGTTTACGATGCTGGCCATCCTCACTGGTGTGAGGTGATACCTCATTGTGGTTTTAATCTGCATTTCTCTGATGATTAGTGATGTGGAGCATCTTTTCATGTGCCTGTTGGCCATCTGAATTTCTTCTTTAGAGAACTGTCTATTCATGTCCTCTGCCCATTTCTTAATTGGATTATTTACTTTTTGTTTGTTGAGGTGCGTGAGTTCTTTATATATTTTGGATGTCAACCCCTTATCGGATATGTCATTTATGAATATATTCTCCCATACTGTAGGATGTCTTTTTGTTCTACTGATGGTGTCCTTTGCTGTACAGAAGCTTTTCAGCTTGATATAGTCCCACTTGTTCATTTTTGCTTTTGTTTCCCTTGCCTGGGGAGATATGTTCATGAAGAAGTGCTCATGTTTATGTCCAAGAGATTTTTGCCTATGTTTTTTTCTAAGAGTTTTATGGTTTCATGACTTACATTCAGGTCTTTGATCCATTTTGAGTTGACTTTTATGTATGGTGCTAGACAGTAGTCCAGTTTCATTCTCTTACATGTAGCTGTCCAGTTTTGCCAACACCACCTGCTGAAGAGGCTGTCATCTCCCCATTGTATATCTAAGGCTCCTTTATCATACATTAATTGACTATATATGTTTGAGTTAATGTTTGGATTTTCTGATGTGTTCCACTGGTCTGTGGGTCTGTTTTTGTGCCAATACCAAATTGTCTTGATTACTGTGGCTTTGTAGTAGAGCTTGAAGTCAGGGAGCATAATTCCCCGTTTTATTCCTCCTTCTCAGGATTGCTTTGGCTATTCGGGGTCTTTTGTGGTTCCATATGAATTTTAGAATTATTTGTTCCAGTTCATTGAAGAAATCTGTTGGTGTTTTGATAGGGATTGTGTTGAATCTATAGATTGCTTTAGGTAGTATAGCCATTTTGACAATATTTATTCTTCCTAGCCAAGAGCATGGGATGAATTTCCATTTGTTAGTGTCCTCTTTAATTTCTCTTAGGAGTGTCTTGTAGTTTTCAGAGTATAGGTCTTTCACTTCCTTCGTTAGATTTATTCCTAGGTATTTTATTCTCTTTGATGCAGTTGTGAATGGGTTTTCCTGATTTCTCTTTCTGTTAGTTCATCGTTAGTGTATAGGAAAGGAACAGATTTCTGTGTGTTAACTTTGTATCCTGCAACTTTGCTGAATTCAGATATTAGTTCTAGTAGTTTTGGAATGGAGTCTTTAGGGTTTTTTATGTACAATATCATGTCATCTGTAAATAGTGACAATTTAACTTCTTCTTTACCAATCTGGATGCCTTGTATGTCTTTGTTTTGTCTAATTGCTGTGGCTAGGACCTCCATTACTATGTTGAATAACAGTGGAGAGAGTGGGCATCCCTGTCTTGTTCCCGATCTTAGATGAAAAGCTTTTGGCTTCTCGCTGGTAAGTATGATGTTAGCTGTGGGTTTGTCATATATGGCCTTTATGATGTTGAGGTACTTGCCCTCTATACCCATTTTGTTGAGAGTTTTTATCATGAATGGATGTTGAATTTTGTCAAATGCTTTTTCAGCATCTATGGAGATGATCATGTGGTTTTTGTCCTTCTTTTTGTTGATGTGGTAGATGATGTTGATGGATTTTGAATGTTGTACCATCCTTGCATCCCTGAGATGAATCCCACTTGATCATGGTGTATGATCCTCTTCATGTATTTTTGAATTCGGTTTGCTAATATTTTGCTTAGTATTTTTGCATCTATGTTCATCAGGGATATTGGTCTGTAATTTTCTTTTTTGGTGAGGTCTTTGCCAGGTTTTGGTATTAGAGTGATGCCGGGTTCGTAGAATGAGTCTGGAAGTATTCCTTCCTCTTCTATTTTTTGGAAAACTTTAAGGAGAATGGGTGTTATTTCTTCTCTATATGTCTGGTAGAATTCAGAGGTGAATCTGTCTGGCCCTGGGGTTTTGTTCTTGGGTAATTTCTTGGTTACCGATTCAATTTCGTTGATGGTGATTGGTCTGTTGAGTTTTTCTGTTTCTTGCTTGGTCCGTCTTGGAAGGTTGTATTTTTCTAAGAAGTTGTCCGTTTCTTCTAGGTTTTCCAGTTCGTTAGCATATAGATTCTCATAGTATTCTCTTATAATTCTTTGTATTTCTCTGGGGTCCATCCTGATTTTTCCTTTCAGTTCTGATTCTGTTTATGTGTGTAGATTCTTTTTTTCTCTTAAAGAGTCTGGCTAGGGGTTTATCTATTTTGTTTATTTTTTCAAAGAACCAGGTCTTGGTTTCATTGATTTTCTCTATTGTTTTATTCTTCTCAGTTTTATTTGTTTCTTCTCTGATCTTTATTATGTCCCTCCTTCTGGTGACTTTGGGTCTCATTTGTTCTTCTTTTTCCAATTTTAGTAATTGTGTCTTTAGACTATTCATTTGGGAATGTTCCTCCTTCTTTAAATAGGCCTGGATTGCAATATACTTTCCTATTAGAACTGCCTTTGCTGTGTCCCACAGAATTTGTGGCTTTGTGTTGTTGTTGTCATTAGTCTCCAAATATTCTTTGATCTCTGTTTTAATTTGGTTTTTGATCCATTGATTATGTAGGAGAATGTTGTTAAGTCTCCATGTATTTATGAGCCTTTTTTTTTCTTTCTAAAATTTATTTCTAGTTTTATACCTTTGTGATCTGAGAAGTTGGTTGGTAGGATTTCAATATTTTTTAATTTACTGTGGTTCTTTTTGTGGTCTATTCTGGAAAATGTTCCATGTGCACTTGAGAAGAATGTGTATCCTGTTGCTTTTGGGTGTAGAGTTCTGTAGATGTCTGTTAGGTCTATCTGTTCTAGTGTGTTGTTCAGTGCCTCTGTGTGTTTACTTATTTTCTGTCTGGTTGATCTGTCCTTTGGAGTGAGTGATGTGTTGAAGTCTCCTAAAATGAATGCATTGCTTTCTATTTCCTCCTTTAATTCTGTTAGTATTTGTTTCATATATGCTTGTGCTCCTGTGTTGGGTGCATATGTATTTAAAATGGTTATATCCTCTTGTTGGACTGACCCCTTTATCATTATGTAATGTCCTTTATCTCTTGCTACTTTCTTCATTTTGAAGTCTATTTTGTCTGATACAATTACTGCAACACCTGCTTTTTTCTCCTTGTTGTTTGCCTGAAATATCTTTTTCCATCCCTTCACCTTTAGTGTGTGTATATCTTTGGGTTTGAGGTGAGTCTCTTGTAAGTAGCATATAGATGAGTCTTGCTTTTTTATCCATTCTATTACTCTGTGTCTTTTGATTGTTTCATTCAGTCCATTTACATTTAGGGTGATTATCGACAGATATGTACTTATTGCCGTTGCTGGCTTTAGATTCGTGGTTATCAAAGGTTCAAGGGTTGCTTCTTTACTATCTAACAATCTAACTTAACTTTCTTGTTAAGTTTTTGTAAACGCAGTCTGATGTTTCTTTATTTCTCTCCCTTCTTATTCTTCCTCCTCCATTCTTTATATACTAGGTGTTTTATTCTTTGCCTTTAGTATTTGGATGATCTGCTTTCTTTGCTATGATTTCATTTTCTCTGGTGACATCTTTTTAGCCTTAGGAGTGCTTCCCTCTAGAGCAGTTCCTTTAAGATATCCTGTAGAGGTGGTTTATGGGAGGCAAACTCTCTCAGGTTTCGCTTGTCTGGAAATTGTTTAATCCCTCCGTCATATTTATATGATAATCATGCTGGAAACAATATTCTTGGTTCGAGGCCCTTCTGTTTCATTTTGTTAAATATATCATTCCATTCTCTTCTGGCCTGTAAGTTTCTGTTGAGAAGTCTGATGATGGTCTGATGGGTTTTCCTTTGGAGGTGATCTTTTTTCTCTCTTTAGCTGCCTTTAATACTCTGTCCTTATCTTTGATCTTTGCCATTTTAATTATTATGTGTCTTGGTGTTGTCTTCCTTGGATCCCTTGTGTTGTGTTGGGAGATCTGTGGGCTTCCGTGGACTGCGAGACTATTTCTTTCCCCAGCGTGGGAAAGTTTTCAGCAATTATTTCTTAAAGACACTTTCTATCCCTTTTTCTCTCTTCTTCCTCTGGTACTTCTATAATGCGAATATTGTTCCTTTTGGATTGGTCACACAGTTCTCTTAATATTCTTTCATTCCTAGAGATCCTTTTATTTCTCTCTGCCTCAGCTTCTCTGTATTCCTGTTCTCTGATTTCTATTCCTTAACAGTCTCTTGCATCTCATCCAGTCTGCTCTTAAGCCCGTCCATTGCTTTTCTCATCTCTGCATTGTCTTTCCTGACTTTCCTCACGTCCTCCCTCAGCTCTTGTATATTTCTCTGTAGATCCATCAGTATGGTTATGATTTTTATTCTGAAATCTTTTTCAGTAAGATTGTGCATTTCCATCCCTTCAGATTCCCTCTCTGGTGTCTGGGTCTGGATACGCTCTGTTTGTACCATATTCCTCTGTCTTTTCATGGTGACAGAAGTGGTTGCTGGTAGGTGCCACATATGTTAGCTGGGCTCTTTAAGACTTTAAAAAAAGAAAGAAGAGAAAGAAAAGAAAGAAAAGTTGAAAACAAAAAAGAAACACCAAAAAACAAAAAAGGTGCCCGCTGGGAGTAGATTCTGTGAGGATGCTGTAGATGGCACTGTTGCTCCACTATTCTGCAGCCGCGGCTGCGCCACTCTGCAGGGCCCTTTGTAGCTCTTGCTGTGGTGGGAACAAATGGGAGGCTGCTGATCTTTGTGGGAAGTCGCAATATGGCTACCTTTTCCAGTCGCCAGCCAAGGGGTCCAAAATTCCCCAGGACTCCCAGCCTGCTGGGCTGAGTGTGCTGGGATGATCCTGCCCCTCCATTGGGCCCCTGTCTCTTTAAGACTGCTACAGAAGCATGCGCTTTTCTTTTGTCCCGGGGAGCCGACTGAGAGGACCTTGGTGTGTTCCCCGGCTCAGATCCTGCACCCTCTGTCTCTCCAATCTGCGATACACCGCGCGATGTGTGTCAGTGCTCCTGGCACAGATCACCAGGGTTGGTTATTTCGCGGCCTGTGCTTCCACTCCCTCCCCGCTCTGAATCCTCTCCTCCCGCTGGTGTGCTGGGGTGGGGGAGTGCTTGAGTCACGGCTCCGTATCTTACCCACCTCGTGGGGTGCCGAGTCCTCTCAGGTGTAGATGTAGGCTGGGTGCTGTCCTGTATCTTCTGGTCTTTCTTTTAGGAATAGTTGTATTTGTTGTATTTTCATGAATATATATGGTTTTGGGAGGAGATTTCCGCTGCCCTGTTCATGCCACCATCTTCCCGGAAGTGTTTGCTATTTTTTAAAATACTTTTTATCTCTTTATTGATATTCTCCTCTATTGGTTAGATTTCATCTTCATACTTCCTTTTAGTTCTTTAGACATGGTTCCTTACACATTTTAAATAGCTGATTTAAAGTTTTGGTCTACTTAGTCAAATGTCTGGGCTTCCTCAGGGATGATTTTTATTAATTGCTTGTTTCCTTGTGTAAGGGCCATACTTTCATATTTCTTTACATGTTTCCTTTTTTTTGTCAAAAACTCAACATTTAAAATTATATGACAACTCTGGAAATCAGATTCTCCCCCTACTCAGGGCTTCTTGTTATTGCTGCTTGTTGTAATTGTTTGTTTAGTGACTTTTGTGAATGAATTCTTCAGTCTGTACTCTTTATTGTATGTGGCCACTAGTCCCCTTTGCTTAGTGGTAGAATAATTTCCTTGAACGCTGTGCCTCGAATGGGTGTGTCTCCCAGTCTTTGTCCAGGGGCTCTGTGTGCATGTGGGACACCACTTCCACATTCGGTCACGTGGCTGACAGCTGTGCCTTAGTCTCCACTTTCTGCTTGTGCAGAGCCTCCGGATCAGTTGGAGGTGAGAGCTCAGGGTCTCCTCAGGCATTGCCTGGGCACATGCCCAGCTGCATATGAATGGCCGTCTAGGTTCCCAGGAATGTGTAGGAACTTCTTAAAACCCATATAAGCATGTCATTCCCTAGCTTTCCCTTTGAGGCTTTTTGGTCAGCATATTGTTTTCCCCAACTATTTTCACTGCCTCAGGCAGCCATGAAGTGCCTATAATAGTTCTGAACAAATGTTCCTCAGGGAGAAGACTTTTTTCACTGAGCAAACTATAAGTCAGGTGAAATACACTCTACAAGTGGCATGTTCCAGTGAACTACCTGATAGGTCAAGTAATGACATTTCTTTGGAAATGAAGCTTTGAAAGAGCTCCAGCCCATTCTGTCTTTTCCAGGCTGTTGGTTTTTAGGGGTACTGCACAGCTGAATAGCAGGGGATGGGACTAAGGCAAGTTAAAACTTTACAAACATCATGGACATTACAATGTTGCTGTTCTTGCTGAGATTTGGCATTTTTTCTTGAATAAATATTTCCTTCATGGCTTTAAGCCTGTGATTGATTTTCAGAGTTCTGAAAACCCGATTCTGATAGTTTTGGCCAGTTTTCTTGTTATATGTATTTAATACTGTCTTCTGTATTGTATATTTTTTTCCTTAAACACGCATACTAAATAAAAGACTGTTGTGAATTGAGGTTGCCCGAGGCCACATGGGGCAGGCACTGAGTAAGGGACTATGGGTTTGCCAGAATGATGGCAGCCTCTGCTGGAGCAAAGCTCTGCCTGAGGGTTTATAGGGTGTTGGTGCCATAGTGCTCAGGGACTCTGTCCTACACTCCTGTTGCTTTGTGTCTTCCAGGTTAAATCTGTCCAGGGCTCAGCTGTGCTCACATGGACCGGACAGAGACCCGACAGCGGAGGCCGGAGGAGCTAGGGCAGCCATACACCCTCAGCATAGGAGTACTTCCTGCAGCCTCAGAAGATGGACCTCTGAGTGTATCTGAGAGCCACAGGGTGGCCCCTAAGCCACTAGGGACGGAGCTTAGCAGGGAGACTGCCTTGTCCATTGGCCTTCAAGTGACAGTGCCCTTCCTATTTGCAGGCCTGGGACTGTCTGGTGCTGGCATACTTTTGAACAGTTTCCAGGTAAGAGGGAACTAAATGGGAATGGTGGTGTGGGGCACTATCGAAAGACAGCCTAAAGTGTAGGCAGCTACATGTTGGGTATAGCATGGCCTTCTCTTCTCAAATACCATTTTTCTACAAATTGGGCAAAATTCTTATGGTTACTCATGACAGAGACTAAACTAACCTAGGTTAAGCTTAAAAAGATTTATAGCTCATATAACAAATATCTCAGGGTTGGATTTTAGGCATGGCATGATCCAGGTGTTTAAATGATATCAGAATGTTGGTTTGCTCTTTCTCTATCTCTCAGCTCTGTTTCATTCTCAGGCAGAATTCTGTGCCTTGAGGGGAGGGTGGCCCTCGGCAGTTAATTCTTAGTACATGCATTCTTAGGATAAAAAAAGACCTCTTTGTCAATATCCACATCAATCTCCAAAAATTGTCCCTGATGTCAAGTGCCCACTTCTGTCCAGTCGCTGTTCCCTAAAGGAGACATTCTCTGCTTGGCCAGCCTGACTCATGTCATCACCCTTTGACGGGAGGCAGGACCCCTTGGCTTACAGTCCTACCAGAATCCCATAGAGTGAGGAACTGGGAGTTACCCAGCAGACAAAAAAGTTACCTACGTACCATGCCTTTCATGTTCTTCCACCATCATAGCCCATTCCTTTTATCAGCATGACCTTTAGGAATCCTCCCTGGAAAGGCATAGTACCCAAGAATCGTGTAAGTCGTTACTGGTGAGATCTTTGCTGTCAGTTGGCAGCCAGCTGAGAACAAAGATTGTCTGGAGAGGGGCCAGCTAGGAGGAGCAGGGCTGAGACCTCTGGCCGCTCCCGGCCTCTGCCTTACTCACTGCCACAGGGCTGCGTGCCGCAGGAGTCCCTGTGCACAGGGAGCTTAGGTCCTGTTCCTCACTGATTTGGAACCAGTTGGGGTTTGAGTCCCAGTTCTGCCATTTACCTGTAAGGCTGGTGGTTTAACATTTTTTAAATCAGCACTTAAAAATCAGGAGAATTCATGTAAAAATCTGAATTCCTATTTTTTCTTGAAAACCTGGCAACTCTTACAAAAATGGACCCACATTCTCTCATGGCCCCAGTTAGTGGCTGGTACCCCCTGTAGGTGGCCATGTTCTTCAGTTTGCCACAGTCCTCACCACTCCCTCTTGTTACACCATCCCACTTCACTCCAGTGCCTGTCTGGCCTTGTCCCAGACTGGGGATCTCATTGACCCTTCCAGCACCCAGCTGTCCAGTTCCTCAGATGTCACAGCACCAGTGACTGCCAGCTCCCACTCGGCAAGGCCCCAAGGCCCAGGATGGCTGTCTCTTAAATTGGGGTCCTTATCCCAGTCTGACTCAGCCCCACTCCCCATGCTCCAGGACCTCCACGCCCCTCAGCCCTTGCCTCCCTCCCAGCGACCTGGTACCCTTTGGCTCCACAACCTTGTCTATCCCTTGGTCAGTCAGCCCCACCATGACCTCCAGAACCTGAGCACTTGGCCTCCACATCCCAAAGATCCCCCCTCCCAGTCCTGCTGCCGCCTCCCACACCAGCCTGCCCACCCCGTTCTCATTCACTCCCTGCAGTCCATTCTCTATACCAGCTATGTTCAAAAAGTCTACTTTACTGAGTGTTCCTATCAGTATAATACCACTGACCCTGCAGCTCCCCCCGCCACACACATGTACATGTCACACATGTATATATTTATGAACACACTAATTTATACATGCATTCATATATAAACCCCCTACACATACATACATTGGTTTAAAGATTATGTGCACACACACATGCACAGGTTTATGCACAGAGGCCAGCACGATAGTGTCCTGTGTTGCCTGAGAACCCAGATTGGAGCTCTGAGTCACTTATACATGTTGTTCTTTGTTGCCCATTTTTTTCTGTGTAAGTCAGCACCGGCCCCAGAACGTTGTTCAGGGCATTGCTAAGTGCCTGTAACCGTGCCTGGCATTAGAAAGCCCCCAGGGAGGGGGAGTTGCTGCTGTTCTCGTCATTGATATTCTGTCACACGCAGTGCTGTGCTGATGTTTAGGAACTTATACAAAAATTGCAATTCAGAAAGATAAAAATTACACAGCAATAGCCATTCTAGTGTTTCTTTCATATGCCCATTGGATGATTGTGTGTACCCCATGCAGGCTCAGGGCCTGAGCACTCTGTCAGGGGGTCTGCACCATGCAGATTACTCCACGTTTTCAAGTCTGCTGATTTCTCTACTGTTATGGGAAAAGATCCAAAGCCCCCCAAACTGGCATCTGTGCAACCTGGGCTTGCCTCAGCCATCTCAGTTAGGATGTTTTCAGCCGTAAGTACCAGAGACCATACCCATGGTGGACTAAATATGAAGGAAATGTATCATATTCCAAATTGGGGTTTCTAGATGAGGGCGATTCTGGGTTGGAAGATGTTACCACCACCAGTCAGTAGTGGCTCCAAGGACCCAGATTCTCTCCGACTTCCTGCCGAGTCAGCCTCCATGGGTTAGCGCTATCCTCTGGCCACATGCTGTTGGCCGTGGTCATCTTCCCAGTGCACTCACTTGGTTGTGGGCAAATCAGCTCCTGGTGGGTGTTGGACTGTGGGCCTCAGCTCCTCTCTGGCTGTGCCTGGAGGGCCACCCTCCTCCTTTTCCCTGTGGACATCTCCAGCCTGGCAGCACCATCAAAGCATGTGGTCGAGAGGGAAGGAGAGTCTGCTGGCAAAGCAGATCACTGTGCTTTGTAACCTAATCATAGAAGTGATATCCTTGCTTCTCTGGGCTGGAAGAAAGTCACTGAGTTCAGCTCCCGCTTGCGGGAAGGGATCACAGCGCGCGTGTGTGCAGAGGCGGTCCCCGGGGCCTCCTCGTGGGCGGCCTGTGTTGCCATCTGTAGTGTAATCTGCGTTTCCTATCGTGGGGGAGATTGAACATCTTTGGATATTTCTGTTTATATTCTTTGCCCATCTTTCTATGGAGTGTTTATCTTTTTTCTTCTTGATAACCTGTAGACCAAGAAGTGAAGCAAAGATATTGTCAGGTTAAACAAAGTCTTTTTCAGGGTTTGTCGGGATGGCCGCCTAGGAGACACAGATTCAAGAGGCGCTTGAGTCGTGTTCTGCCAGACTACAGCGTGGAGGTGGAGGAGGCCTATAAAGGCAAAGCACACAAAGTGAAGAAAAATGACATACGTTGTTTGTCAAAAATCATTATGGTGCTGCCTAGATATGGGACTGGTAGGGGGAAATGTTAGAGTTACGAAGTTACCATTCGCAGGGGGTGTTTTGAAAAACTACAAGGTTGCAGTCAGCAGAAATCAGTCAAGGTCGGTCCTCCAAACATGGTGGTTCAGTGCAGTTTAAAGTTCAGTTTTGTGGTGGAGTGAGGACGTGTTTGGCCCTGTCTCCACAATGTCCCCCGGCTCCATTTTGCTTGTCTGACGTAAGAAATTTCATCCTAACTCCTAAAAAAAAGATAAAAATAAGTTCACATACTCAAGGCCTCTTTTTTTCTTAGGGAAATTGGCTCTTTAATTGCGATATGGACTGTAAATATGTTTCCCATTTTTCTGTTCATCTTTTGACTCTGTCTTTGGTGGGTTTTGTTGTACATATTTTTTTACGTAGGCACATTAATCCACTGGAGGCTCTGGGCCTGTGTTCGTCTCAGCAGCACAAGCTGCCTTTTCCCCAGTTCTCCCGCTTGTCGTGCCCACACAGGGCAGCATGTAATTCAGAGTTGGAAACATGCTCCCATGCAGAAGAAAGAAGCCCGTGCTTGGTCATGAGTCTGCCCTCCTTGCCTTTGTGTAGCAGAAGTTCAGGCTGGCGGTCCACAGACATCTTGCTGGTCTGCAATGGTCAGGAGCCTGGGAGGAGGGATGGTCTGGAGCAGCCTAGAGACAGGGGAGGGCCGCAGGCTGGATGGAGGCCAGAGGCAAGGCGAGGGGGTTGGGGCTGGATTAGGTGATGCAGGGACGAGGCCAGTCCATTGTGTTGGCCCCGTCCTTGCCCTGTGGGTGAGGGAGCTTTCTGCCCCTACGGTTATGGGCATGGCCGAACCACGGTCTCCGGCTCTAGGCAGGTCATAAGTCACATGTGCCCATGGGGGACAGTGCTGTGTGGGGCCCTGGGGGGCGCCCTGGGGGCAGAGGGAACCCACAGGGGCAGGGGAGGCACCGTGTGCTATCAGGAGGGTGGGGCGCCCCTGGTTTGTTCAGGAGGGTGTGCCTGGCTCCCTGGCTGGCAGGGACCTGGGCAGGGCCTGCTTCTCAGGGATAAGAAAGCACAGTCCCCATGGTAAGAAGGGCTGTGGCTAGGGGACCTTATCTGTGGGCACAGAGCTTGTGGCTGGGCTGCTCGGGGCCTCCCGCTCTCCCCATGTCACAGCAGCATGGGACACAACTAGTTTTAGGACCACATTGAGCCCTTGATGACTTGACACCAACTTACACCTTGTGGTGGCAGGGACTTCTAGGGAGGAGGCAGATGGCCTCCCTACCAAGCAAAGCAGCTCCTGACCAGGATGGGGAGGGCCCCATGGCAAGCCTGTGGGGACCCCCTTTGTGGCCAATAAAGCCACTTGGGGGCCACTGCAGGGTACAGGGAGTAGTGTCCCCAGGGAGCATGAATCCAGAGTAATCAGTCCCCACACTAGGAGGCCATTTGCTACCTAGTGATGTAAATAGTTGTTTGAGGAGACCATCATGCCTCTCAGTTCCTGGCTGCCTGGGGTCTCTGGGGGTGGAGGGTTAGTGAGTGCCTTTCCCTAGAGCCAGCCTGTGTACCCTGAGGCCTGGGCCACTGCCAGTAACGGGACTCCAGAGAGGACAAGGTGTGTCCTGGTGAGGCGTCAGTACACAGAGACATCTGTGACTTTGCTCTATATTTTGGGTATCTTTGGGGCAAGAGTCCCCAGAGTTCCTTACCCTAAAAGGGTCAACTTGTAGGCAGTGGCTCAGGGGTTTGTAGAAGGTGCAGGCAGACCATTTGCCAGCCGGGGCATGGGTGTGAATGCGGCTGCCCAGCCTTCGGTCGCTCATGCTGGGCATTGGCTGTCATGCCTTTATCAGGAATGTGGACATTGCACTGTGCCCCATCCTGTGGTGTGGGGAGCTACCACCCCTGCAGTGCTCCGACTCCACTGCTGTTCTCTCAGGTGACGCAAGAGGGCTCCTCTCTCAGCCAAGGGTCCCTGGGGAGGGGTGGCCTCCTGTGACATCCGGGAAGGGGCCAAGCATGGGGCGGAAGCCAGAGGGCCGAGGCTTGGCTGCATCCTATGCTGAAGTCCAGTAGCTGTATCTCCTGGGGCTCTGTGGACAGCTGGGTGCAGAGTGTTACAGGCCAGGGCCCGTGAGAGCCTCCCTCTCTGGAGCAGCTCAGTAGGCAGCCGGCACTTGCTGCCCTCCTGGTGTAGATGCAGTCAGGGAGAGCACTTCCTTGCATCTGAAGCACCTGGGCCATTTACAGATGCTGTAGGTGGTCCAGACACTCCAGGAGGTAGCAGAGGAGGTCGCTAAAGCTTATTCAGTCCAGGGGTCTCTAAGCTGCTGGCAGAGCCTCTTGGCTTCATTCAGGCAGCTCCTGAGCCTTTTGTTGGAGGTGTCCCCTCGAGACAGGCTGCTTTGCAAGTGACAGCACTCATGGATACCAGTGAAATTCATGCACAAGGACTGTGTCACCTTCAGAATCCAAAAAGGGCCTAACGACGTTGTGCTTTGTTAACACTGTGGGTCCTGACAAGTCAATGGCTGTTTCTCGACAGTGTCAAGGATGGAGTTGCCCTCAGTTTACCAAATGATTTTCCGGAATTTGACTGAGGTGGTAGGTCTTGTCCCACCCTGATTGGGGAGCTCCTTTACGTTTGGAGGTCCTTTCTGGATGTGTCAGCTAGTCTCCCTGGATGATGGCATCAGTGTGACGGTAGCCCTGTGCTCCTGCAGAAAGATGCTTGCCGCTGGGGTCTTGCTGGAAAGACTGTGTGATGGCAGAGTGGCTGAGGTGCCGTCAGTAGTCCGTGACAGTGCGCTGCGGCCCCTCCGAGCGGAAGGCCGGCTGCAGCTGAGGCTCCTAGAACAGACACTGAACAGGACGTACTGGTCTCGTGTGCAGTCGTAGCACAGAGACAGGCTGCTGATTGGATGAGGCGGTCGTCTCAGGGACACTGGAGACTGGGTTTGGGGCTCAGCGGGTGGGGCCACAGCATTAAGGCTGTGGTCCTCCACTCTGATACCCTTTGCATGTTTTTTTTTATAATTTATTTTGGTATCATTAATCTACAATTACATGTGCAATATTATGGTTATTAAACTACCCCCTTCATCAGGTCCCCCCCACCAACCCCACTACAGTCACTGTCCATCAGCATAGTGAGATGCTATAGAATCACTACTTGTCTTCTCTGAGTTGTACAGCCCACCCTGTGCGCCCCAACATTACGTCTGCTAATCGTAATGCCCCTTTTTCCCCCTCGCCCCTCAATTCCCACCCATCCTCCCCAGTCCCTTTCACTTTGGTAACTATTAGTCCGTTCTTGGGTTCTGTGAGTCTGCTGCTGTTTTGTTCCTTCAGTTTTTTTCTTTGTTCTTATACTCCATATATGAGTGAAATCATTTGGTACCTGTCTTTTTCGGCTTGGCTTATTTCACTGAGCATAATACTCTAGCTCCATCCATGTTGTTGCAGATGGTAGAATTTGTTTTCTTCTTATGGCTGAATAATACTCCATTGTGTATATGTACCACATCTTCTTTATCCATTCATCTGCTGATAGACACTTAGGTTGCTTCCATTTCTTGGCTGTTGTAAATAGTGCTGTGATAAACATAGGGGTGCATATGTCTTTTTCAAATTGGGCTGCTGCATTCTTAGGGTACATTTCTAGGAGTGGGATTCCTGGGTCAAATGGTATTTCTATTTTGAGTTTTTTGAGGAACCTCCATACTGCTTTCCATAATGGTCGAACTAATTTGCATTCCCACCAGCAGTGTAGGAGGGTTCCCCTTTCTCCACATCCTCGCTAACATTTGTTGTTGTTTGTGTTTTGGATGTTGGCCATCCTCACTGGTGTGAGATGATATCTCATTGTGATTTTAATCTGCATTTCTCTGATGATTAGCTATGTAGAGCATCTTTTCATGTGCCTGTTGGCCATCTGAATTTGTTCTTTGGAGAAGTGTCTATTCATGTCCTCTGCCCATTTCTTAATTGGATTATTTGCTTTTTGTTTGTTGAGGGGCATGAGTTCTTTATATATTTTGGATGTCAACCTCTTATTGGATACGTCATTTATGAATATATTCTCCCATACTGTAGGATGTCTTTTTGTTCTACTGATGGTGTCCTTTGCTGTACAGAAGCTTTTCAGCTTGATATAGTCCCACTTGTTCATTTTTGCTTTTGTTTCCCTTGCCCGGGGAGATATGTTCATAAAGAAGTCGCTCATGTTTATATCCAAGAGATTTTTGCCTATGTTTTTTCTAAGAGTTTTATGGTTTCATGACTTACATTCATGTCTTTGATCCACTTTGACTTTACTTTTGTGTATGGGGTTAGACAGTAGTCCAGTTTCATTCTCTTACATGTAGCTGTCCAGTTTTGCCACCACCAGCTGCTGAAGAGGCTGTCATCTCCCCATTGTATATCCAAGGCTCCTTTATCAAATATTAATTGACTGTATATGTTTGGGTTAATGTTTGTATTTTCTATTCTGTTCCACTTGTCTGTGGGTCTGTTTCTGTGCCAATACCAAACTGTCTTGATTACTGTGGCTTTGTAGTAGAGCTTGAAGTCGGGGAGTGTAATTTCCCCTGTTTTATTCCTCCATCACGGGATTGCTATGGCTATTTGGGGTCTTTTGTGGTTCCATATGAATTTTAGAATTATTTGTTCAGTTCATTGAAGAAAGCTGTTGGTATTTTGATAGGGATTGCGTTGAATCTGTAGATTGCTTTAGGTAGTATAGCCATTTTGACAATATTTATTCTACCTAGCCAAGAACATGTAATGAATTTCCATTTGTTAGTGTCCTCTTTCATTTCTCTTAGGAGTGTCTTGTAGTTTTCAGAGTATAGGTCTTTCACTTCCTTTGTTAGGTTTATTCCTAGGTATTTTATTCTTTTTGATGCAATTGTGAATGGAATTGTTTTCCTGATTTCTCTTTCTGTTAGTTCATCGTTAGTGTATAGGAAAGCAACAGATTTCTGTGTGTTAATTTTGTATCCTGCAACTTTGCTGAATTCAGATATTAGTTCTAGTAATTTTGGAGTGGAGTCTTTAGGGTTTTTCATGTACAATATCATGTCATCTGCAAATAGTGACAGTTTGACTTCTTTACCAATCTGGATGCCTTGTATTTCTTTGTTTTGTCTGATTGCCATGGCTAGGACCTCCAGTACTATGTTGAATAACAGTGGAGAGAGTGGGTATCCCTGTCTTGTTCCCAATCTTAGATGAAAAGCTTTCAGCTTCTCACCGTTAAGTATGATATTAGCTGTGGGTTTGTCATATATGGCCTTTATGATGTTGAAGTACTTGCCTTCTATACCCATTTTGTTGAAAGTGTTTATCATGCATGGATACTGAATTTTGTCAAATGCTTTTTCAGCATCTATGGAGATGATCATGTGGTTTTTGTCCTTTTTGTTGATGTGGTGGATGATGTTGATGGATTTTCGAATGTTGTACCATCCTTGCATCCCTGGGATGAATCCCACTTGATCATGGTGTATAATCCTCTTGATGTATTTTTGAATTCGGTTTGCTAATATTTTGTTGAGTATTTTTGCATCTACGTTCATCAGGGATATTGGTCTGTAATTTTCTTTTTTGGTGAGGTCTTTGCCAGGTTTTGGTATTAGAGTGATGCTGGCTTCATGGAATGAGTCTGGAAGTATTCCCTCCTCTTCTATTTTTTGGAAAAGTTTAAGGAGAGTGGGTGTTATTTCTTCTTTATATGTCTGGTAGAATTCAGAGGTGAATCCATCTGCTCTGGGGGTTTTGTTCTTGGGTAGTTTTTTGATTACCGATTAAATTTCATTGCTGGTGATTGGTCTGTTTAGGTTTTCTGTTTCTTGTTTGGTCAGTCTTGGAAGGTTGTATTTTTCCACGAAGTCATCCATTTCTTCTAGGTTTTCCAGCTTGTTAGCATATAGATTCTCATAATATTCTCTTATAATTCTTTGTATTTCTGTGGGGTCCATTGTTATTTTTCCTTTCTCATTTCTTATTGTGTTTATGTGTGTAGATTTTCCTCTTAATGAGTCTGGCTAGGGGTTTATCTATTCTGCTTATTTTTTCAAAGAAACAGCTCTTGGTTTCATTGATTTTTTTCTATTGTTTTATTCTTCTCAATTTTATTTATTTCTTCTCTAATCTTTATTATGTTCCTCCTTCTGGTGACTTTGGGCCTCATTTGTTCTTCTTTTTCCTATTTCAGTAATTGTGTCTTTAGACTATTCATTTGGGAATGTTCTTCCTTCTTTAAATAGGCCTGGATTGCAATATACTTTCCTCTTAGAACTGCCTTTGCTGTGTCCCACAGAAGTTGTGGCTTTGTGTTGTTGTCATTTGTCTCCATATATTCTTTGATTTCTGTTTTGATTTGGTTGTTAACCCATTGATTATGTAGGAGAATGTTGTTAAGTCTCCATCTATTTGTGAGCCTTTTTGTTTTCTTTCTAAAATTTATCTCTAGTTTTATACCTTTGTGATCTGAGAAGTTTGTTGGTAGAATTTCAATATTTTTGAGTTTGCTGAGGTTTTTTTTGTGGCCCATATAGTATGTGGTCTATTCTGGAAAATATTCCATGTGCACTTGAGAAGAATGTGTATCCTGTTGCTTTTGGGTGTGGAGTTCTGTAGATGTCTGTTAGGTCCATCTGTCCTAGTGTGTTGTTCAGTGCCTCTGTGTCTTTAGTTATTTTCTGTCTGGTTTATGTATCCTTTGGAGTGAGTGGTGTGTTGAAGTCTCCTAAAATGAATGCATTGCTGTGTATTTCCTCCTTTAATTCTGTTAGTATTTGTTTCACATATGCCGGCGCCCCTGTGTTGCGTGCATATATATTTATAATGGTTATATCCTCTTGTTGGACTTACCCCTTTATCATTATGTAATGTCCTTTTTTATCTCTTGCTTTCTTCATTTTGAAGTCTGTTTTGTCTGATACAAGTACTGCAACACCTGCTTTTTTCTCCTTGTTGTTTGCATGAAATATCTTTTTCCATCCCTTCACCTTTAGTCTGTGTATATCTTTGGGTTTGAGGTGAGTCTCTTGTAAGCAGCTTATAGATGGGTCTTGCTTTTTTATCCATTCTATTACTCTGTGTCTTTTGATTGGTGCATTCAGTCCATTTACATTTAGGGTGATTATCGATAGATATGTACTTATTGCCATTGCTGGCTTTAGATTCGTGGTTACCAAATGTTCAAGCGTTGCTTCTTTAGTATCTGACAATCTAACATAACTTTCTTGTTAAGTTATTGTAAACACAGTCTGATGTTTCTTTATTTCTCTCCCTTCTTATTCTTCCTCCTCCATTATTTATATACTAGGTGTTTTATTGTTTGCATTTAGTTAGTATTTGGATGGTCTGCTTTCTTTGCTATGATTTTATTTTCTCTGGTGACATTTTTTAGCCTTAGGAGTGCTTCCTTCTAGAGCAGTCCATTGAAGATATCCTATAGAGGTGGTTTATGGGAGGCAAACTCTCTCAGGTTTCGCTTGTCTGGGAATTGTTTAATCCCTCCATCATATTTAAATGATAATCGTGCTAGCAACAATATTCTTCGTTCGAGGCCCTTCTGTTTCATTACGTTATTTATATCATGCCATTCTCTTCTGGCCTGTACGGTTTCTGTTGAGAAGTCTGATGACAGTCTGATGGGTTTTCCTTTGTAGGTGATATTTTTTCTCTGTCTAGCTGCCTTTAATACTCTGTCCTTATCTTTGATCTTTGCCATTTTAATTATTATGTGTCTTGGTGTTGTCTTCCTTGGGTCCCTTGTGTTGGGAGATCTGTGGGCCTCCGTTGACTATGAGACTATTTCCTTCCCCAGAATGGGAAAGTTTTCAGCAATTATGTCTTCAAAGACACTTTCTATCCCTTTTTCTCTGTCTTCTTCCTCTGGTACTCCTATAATGCGAATATTGTTCCATTTGGATTGGTCAGACAGTTCTTTTACTATTCTTTCATTCCTACAGATCATTTTATGTCTCTCTGCCTCAGCTGCTCTGTATTCCTGTTCTCTGATTTCCATTCCATTAACGGTCTCTTGCATCTCGTCCAGTCTGCTCCTAAGCCCGTCGATCGCTTGTGTCATTTGTGCATTGTCTTTCCTGACTTTCCTCACTTCCTCCCTCAGCTCTTGCATATTTCTCTGTAGATCCATCAGTATGGTTATGACTTTTATTCTGAAATCTTTTTCAGTAAGATTGTGCATTTCCATCCCTTCAGATTCCGTCTCTGGTGTCTGGGTCTGGATAAGCTTTGTTTGTACTATAGTGCTCTGTCTTTTCATGGCGATAGAAGTGGTTTCTGGTAGGTGGCACATATATCAGCTCGGCTCTTTAAGACTTAAAAAAAAAGAAGAAGAAAAAAGAAAAGAAAGAGAAGAAAAGAAGAGAAAAGAGTAAAACAAAAAACAAGAAAACAAAAAAGAAACACCAAAAAAAAAAAGCGCCCGCCGGGAGTAGATTCTGTGAGGATGCTGTAGGTGGCGCTGTTGCTCACTATTCCGCAGCTGCGGCCGCGCCGCTCTGCAGGGCCCTTTGTAGCTCTGGCCGGGGCAGTAACGAGTGGGAGGCTGCTGATTTCTGTGGGAAGTCTCTGTGCAGCTCCTTTTTCCTAGTCGCCACCAAGGGGTCCGAAATTCCCCTGGATTCTCAGCCTGCTGGGTTGAGTGTGCTGGGACAATCCTGCTCCTCCATTGGGCCCCTACCTCTAAGACCGCTAAAAAGAGCGCATGCTTTTCTTTTGTCCTGGGGAGCCGGCTGCAAGGACCCGGGTGCGTTCCCCGGCTCAGATCCTGCACCCTCTGTCTCTCCAATCTCCGATACATCGCGCGATGTGTGTCCGAGCTTGCGGCACAGATCACCAGGGCTGGTTATTTTGCGGGCCTGTACTTCTACTCCCTCCCAGGTCTGAATCCTCTCCTCCCGCCAGTGTGCTAGGGTCGGGGAGTGCTCATGTCCTGCCGGGACACGGCTCCATATCTTACCCGCCTCGTGGGGTACTGAGTCCTCTCAGGTGTAGATGCAGGCTGGGTGCTGTCCTGTATCTTCTGGTCTCTCTTTTAGGAATAGTTGTATTTGTTGTATTTTCGTAAATATATATGGTTTTGGAAGGAGATTTCTGCCGCCTTGCTCATGCTGCCATCTTCCCGGAACTCCCCCTTTCCATGTTTAAGAACAGGAAAATTGGACTTTTAAAAGGAGAAGCAGTGCGGCAGTCATCCCTTCACTAAGTAGACCTTGTATGACCAGTTCAGCCCTTTAAGGCCCTGTGTCAGCTTACATTGGGCTGCATCAATGTTTTCATTGAGGAGATGGATATCCCAGAGGGCCCCCTTTTGCCGAGCCAGTTTGTGGCAGGAGAGCCAGAGGTCACTTCCAGGTGTGGGTGGCACCCAGAGGCACCTCACCAGGGCATGGCGTCAACGGCAGTTCTTGCGGTGGGGGCTAGGTGGCACTTCAGGCGGGAGGAGATGGTCATGTCCGAGGAGACAGTGGGGTGCGGTGTGGCTGATGTGCGTGCTGGCCAGCCTGCAGTTGGTGGCTCCATCCAGGTGGCCGTTGCCATGTCAGGGGCTCGTCAGCAGAGTGCAGTTAGAAGAGCTGACCAGTGTCCTTGTCAGGGTTGGGTGGCCTGCTCACGGTGCCAACTGCTGTGGTCGCCTGCTCTTCACCCTGTGGTGAGGGAGGGATTCACAGCCCAGTGAGAGGAGAAGGCCACACACATGACCCCCACACCGGACAGATGAGGTCCCAGGGTTTACTAGGCACACGTACCCACAGGTTTACTAGGACACTCCTACTGCCCAGGGCCACACAGCGGTTGCTGGGAGCAGAGGGAGCTGCCACGGGCTGTGGGAGGCAGGCTTCGTAGTAACAGTTGGTGGAGGTGCCCTGGTTCCAATGGGAGGGTATGACTGGCTTGTTTGAATCATTGCATGGCTGGAAAGTCCGCTGCTCAGGAATAAGCAGGAGCTGTGCCCAGTCCCTTTGATAATGAGGGTAGCTTGGCCAGGGGACCTTGTGCAGCCAGGCCCTGTTCTCGGCCATCACAGTCATCCAGGAGAGACACAGCAGGTGTGTAAGTCAGCGTAGACAGCGGTGAGGGAAACAAAGCTGCCATGCCTCAGCCTCAGAGAGGGAGGCCTCTTTGAGGAGAAACGCTGAACAGCCCTGTGCGACACAAGGGAGACGCTCAGAAGAGCAGGCCAGCTGCAGGTCGGAGTGACTGCTCCTGTCCCTCTTTTTACCTGTGGGTGAGTTCTGCCAGCCACATCAGGGCCAGAAAATAGAAAAGAACCTTTCCTGTTATTGAAAATGCAACTGGCTTGATCTGAGGCCTTAACAGGATGGGGAAGAATTTAGACCTTTCAGAATGACTGGCTCAGAACCAGCCCAGGCTCGAGGTGACCAGTGAGTGGAGTAGGAGGCCATTTGAAAGGTGTGCTCCTGAGAAAATAACCAGTTCCCACTGAAGAATCAGAAATGAAAGCTAGGAGTGGCCATGTGCATTCCAAAGCCATCTGCCGAACCTGTGTAGACCCCTCCTAACCGTCTTGACTAGACAGCTCCCTAATATCAGGGGGGTTGGAGTAGATGACTGGCTCCATGCCCTAGGCCCAGGGATCCTGGTTCGTTGGCCTGGCAGAGGCTTAGGCTCCAGGTGGGTCTGATGGCACAGTGGCCTGAGAACCGCTAATGCAGTCCCAGCCCTTCTGTTGTGGGGCTCTGGGTGGGTTAGAGGCCTGTGGCAGGGGGACACTCGTTCAAGGTCATCCCCCCAAAACACCTGATGCTTGACCCAGATTCCACTGCTGCCCCGTGGAATCCAGTTCAAGCTCTTTGAGATTTTCCAGTGTGCTACTGAACTATTTTTAAAAGCACAATCTTGATTTTCTGAATTATGACCCAATAAATCGTGTTGATATACTTTGTTCTCAAATTGCATGGGAAAGTAGTTTTTCTTATGTAATGACATCTTTTATTTCTTTTTGATGACAGTTGGTGTTTTGGTGGTTATAAAGGTGAATAATCACAGTAGAATGTACCAAAAATTATAAAAGGTCACTTATAATTCTACCCCTTAAAGGTAACCGCTTTCACCATTTTTGGTGTATATCCTGAACTTTTCACTGCTTGAGTGTGTGTGTGTGTATGTTTATCTTAATTCTTATTTGACTTTTTAAAGCAAAAATTGGAAACAGTTTTCTAATGATTTATAACTTGCTTAGTCAGTAATTTTTTTCTGCATAAAATTATATAAATGGTACCTATTTCCATATCTTCTGTACTGATGAGAATGGCCCAGGGACCCACAGTATATGGGTATATTGTGTTATTTTTGACAACATTGAAAACTATAAGAAATCACAGGAGTTACCAAAGTCAGAAAAATGTGCCAGCTTGCCAGGGGCTCCTCCAGCTGTGTGTGTTGGGGAGCAGTGTGTCCAGTGTCCAGAGAAACCAGACCAGCTGAGTGCGGTTCTGTCTGACACTGGTTGTCTCCTTTAAACCAGCTAACTTCTGCAACTCTTTTCTCAGAAACGGGCCATTTCCCTGAGCCTTCTGCAGGCTCAGACTCTTGCTTGAACAAATGGGCCCAAACCATGTAGGGCAGGGAGTGGACAGTGGGGAGGGAGGGGGGGACAGGCTCCTGGGAGTCAGGAGGGAGGGTCTTAGTCCTGCCTCTGATACTGACTTGGGGTGTGATCTTGGGCAGACTCCCAGGGCTTTTGTCTCCTCATTTGCAAAAAAAACAAAAAACAAAAACAGAAGGCTGTGCTTCCTGGTGAACGTCCAGAGATATTTTGAGAGTCTGGTGCTTGATGGAACGTGATTCAAGGTGGAAGAGCGCTGAGAAGCATGGACGACTGTACAAAGGGAACTGGGACGTATCATTCATTTGTGGCTTTGTTCACTCGTTTTCACTCATTGCACGCCGTGTGTAGCTGGTTGGCTCTCTGCTCTCATCACGCTTGGGTTCTTTCAGAGCTCTTACCACAGGTCATAATTAGAGTTTTGTTTTGATGGTTACCTACTGCACTGGTAGGGTCTAAACCCGCCTTGTTCAGCTAACAGGTGTACCATGGCACTCAGACCACAGTCTGGCAAATATTGCACCCTAAATACTAATTTGTAGAGTGAATCAATGAGTCACTTTCCCTGGTCTGAAGATTGCAGCTGTGAATCCCTTGCCCCTCTCCACAAGAGGTCACATCCAGTCTGAAAGCTCCGGCGAGAGGTCTGGGCTGCAGAGGGAGGGTTGGGAGTCGGTTTATCTGAGCTGGGTAGAGTCAAGGGTGGGGATGAGGTTCCCCGCATGTCCCAGTTATCTACTGCTCTGCAACAAACCACGCCACAATTCGGTGGCTTGTTTAAAGCTACTCCTTCGGTTTGCTCACAAGTCTGCCATATGAGCCGGGCCCGGTGAGATGGCTGTCTGCTGGGCGCAGCATCCACCGGGGCAGCTTGCTAGGCGCTGTACCCAGTCCACGGGAGTCCTCTCTCAGCCATGACAGTTGCTGCTGGCTGTGGACCGGAACCGCGGCTGTTGCTGTTGGCTGGAACAGCCGCATGTGGCCTCTGCATGTGACCACTGGGGCTTCCTCACAGCACAGTGTCTGGGTTTTAAGCACAAGCACCTCAGGAGATGTGAAGTGGAAATTGCCAGTGTCTAAGGATCTGGGCCCGGAGCTGGTCTCTCCTGCTGTGTTCTACTGGTCCAGCAGTCACAGATGGAAGGTGAGGAGATGGCAACTCCAGCTCTCTATGGGACCTCATTATGTCTGGCTCTTAGGAGATGCTCAGAATATCTGCTGAATGAATAACTGAAGGAATGTTGTGAGAAAAGATGGGGGGAGAGGCACATCTGGGGGCTAGAGAAGTTTGGCTGAAGTCAGTGAGGAGGGGGTAGGCTGGGGGAGGTCCGTAGGATTTAGACTGGTGAGGGCTGTGAACTCCAGCCTAGGGGATGGAACCTGGGTGTGGGATAGGCTGTCCTGCAGGGGAACCCGCTAAGGAGCCCACGAGGACCGCGGAGTAGGAACAGGAGCAGCAGCGAGGCCCAGACTTGGGGTCAGTAGGTGGTGTGTGTCCGACCCACAGCTCTGGGCTTCTGGGTGTGATCCTGACCCCTGCTGCGGTCTGCCCTCCCGCCTGGGCATGCTCTTCCTGGTGGCTGTGGGGTGCACAGTGGACATGCCCAACAACAGGTCCCTGGGAGTCAGGGTGACACCCAGCCCCTTCTCCTCTGGGATGGGAGGTCGGAAGGGCATCAGCCCTGGGCTGACCTTTGGGGCGGGTGAGAGTGGGGTCCTTCTGGAAGCACCTTTACAAGCCTTCTGGGCACTTGAGAGAACAGGGCTGCGTTTCTGCCATGGAGTCCAGCTTCTTCATGTGGCTGTGGGCCCTTGGACACCGAAGTCAAGGTGACCACAGGCTATGGCTTCTTTCTAGGGGAACTTTAGCCCTCTTGACCTTGGGGAATAAAACTCCTTGGGGTTGTAGACCCAGCCCGAGTAGTGGGTCCTTCACACAGATTTCCCAGGCCCTTCTCTGCCAAGAGTAGAGGTAGCCCCCGGCATGTGGGCTGAGGCGGGCAAGCCTCTCCCCGGCCCTGACCGAGGCCAGGCCTCCCTGTGGCTCTGTCTGTCTGCTTCCAGCTTGAGCCAGTGTGTCCTGGACAAGTGGACACTGTCAAGGTTGCTCTAAGAAACAGTGAGCCTCCTTGTGGCAGGCCAGCCGAGGGAGGTCCCAGCTGGCCGCAGCCACTCTGAGGAGAACTGGTATGCAGGGAGTGGACATGGCATAGCTGGCCCAAGCCCTGCATGAGGCACTGAGACACCCAGGCCTTTGCTCCACACTTGTTTGCTCTGGCACCTCGCTGAGGGGCAGTCCAAGAACCCTCCATGGGCTGGTACCCCTGGCCAATCTACCTGTCTGGACTTCTTAGGAAACATCTCCTGATACGGTGAGGAGGACGGAGGACAGCGGTCTCCCTAGGCCTGACATCTCGCTCCTGGGAAGGTGGCCAACGGCTTGAGCATGGTGGTCACCCAGCTGAATCTGGAGTTTCGCTTTCAGGGCAAGAAGCTACGAGGCTTCAGCTGTGAGCTCACCCGGTCCCCCCACGGGGTCTTCCCTGAGACTGTCTTCACTATCGCATGCCAGACTGTGGTGCCCGTTCTGCTCTCGGGTTTGGGCATGCTGACGGCCGGCCTGCTGATGAACACCGTCCGAGTGCGTACTGAGCGTCTGTGGGGCAGTGTGGGCTTGGGCGGCTAGACCCGAGTCCTGGGGCATCACAGGACAGGACGGGGGTGCAAGAGGGGCCACAGCCCTGGGCCTAACCTCGATGCCCGGGGGTCCCTGGCCCAGTGGTGTGAGCAGAAGGGTCCTCTGGAGACCTCAGCATCTGAGATTCACAGAAGCTTCTGATGACCCCATCTGAGGCCCGTATGAGCCACATTAGACCAGGAAGCTCAAGCCGTTTTCCTCCCAGGAAGTGCAGACTTGTTAGGCAGGGCCTGGAGGCATTCGAATCCTGGCTCTGCTGTTTGCTCACTCGCTGAGCGATGGCTTGGTCTCCCCCTACCTCAGTTTCCTCACCCACAGACAGCTGATGAGCACGCTCACCTTGCGGGGTTGGGAGGATGGGTGGCCGAGTGCATGGACACTCCTCCCTCCAGCCCCCAGAATCTCCATGGGGCTTGTCAGAGGGAGACAAGGCCCAGAGCCCTGGCTGGGGGTCCAGGCGAGTAAGGGCATGAAGTGGCCTCAGTCGGGTAGACGCGTTTGCCAGGAGGCCCCGAAGTGAGTGCACGCTCTGGTGTTGGGTGCTCCTGGCCTCTTTATGCTCTGCGGTGGCCCAGATAATGCTGGAGTCACTGAGGTTTGGCTGTCCACCTGGACGTTTCTTAGAGAGTCTGTTATTTTAGAAAAACTAGAAAATAGCCCTCAGTGAAGAAGGGATGGCGTCCATAATCTTGGCCAACACTGTGGTGTGTATCTATCAAGAATATATAAACATAAAAATATGCAGGCTTGTACTATATAATAGGCTTCTTAATTAGTAAAACCAAACTTGAATTTAGTTTCTCAACCCACAAAGACATCCCAGACTGCTCCACCTTCCTCAGGGCACACAGCACCTCCTTCCTGATGGCTGCCCAGCCTTCCTGTCCCGTCTCTGAGTCAGAGGGCCTGGTCAAGACCTACCCTGGTCCCCTGGCCTCTGAATGAGGCTCTCAGTGCCTCCCAGGTGGCCTTTGCTTGCACACCTCAGTGGATGGGACACTTTACGCCCAGGCTGGGGTGGCTCGTTGTGTACTGGCCGCCTTGCTGTAAGGAAACTGTTCATTTGGGCTTGAGACTAGATACCCATCTCTCCTGCCTCAGAGCTTCATGCCTGGGGCTGCTTCAGGACCTTGCCCCCCGTGCCCTTAGGCTGTCCTGCAGACAGTGGTGGGAGAGGCGCTCCGCCTGAGTCTCCCCTTTGGAGATTCCGTGGCCACCCCCTGCAGGGCAGGGCTTTGAGCCCCTCCATCCCACTGGTGTCCCTTGGTTGCTGCCGCCTGGGGGTGGGTGTTATCAGTCAGTCAGGAGAGCTTGGCAGAGTCCGGAAGATCTGGTGGGATGTCGGGGGCAGAGCGGCTGGGGATTGTGCCTGACCATCTGTGGAGGGGGAACAGAAGTCCAGCCAGCGGGTAGAATGCCTTTCCTGACCTCTGCATTAGGGCGCCACCTGGAAGGCCAGCACCAAGAGGGGGGTGTCTTGGGAGTCAGGCTGGGAGTATCCCTGGGGTAGCCTGTCTGCAAATTGGGCCCTGAGCCATTTGGCTGTAGGAGGTCCAGCAGCCAGGAAGAAGTGAAAACAGCTCTGGAAGCATCACCCACTCCTTCTCCCACTTTGCAGACGTGGTGCGGCAATGACAGCTGCCGTGAGGTTCACAGTGCTTGGGTGTGCTTGGTTCTCGGCACGCACCGCCCACTGCCTGCTCGCTGCCATTCACAGCGCAGGATGCAGGCTTGCCAGCACTGATCCAAAGGGAAGCCCATGCACGCAGGGGTCCTGGCTCCAGCTGTACCAGGCCAGCGCCTGCTCTGGGCAGCAGGCCCCCCACACAGGGACTTGGGACATGCAAGCCTTGAGGGGGACACCTCATGGGCTGGCCCCAAGGGCTCTGGTCAGGTGCCACCTCTGCCTACTCTGGCTCTAGGGGTCTCTGTTTCTGGGGTCTGGGTACAGGCTGTGGTTGGGCCCAGGGATTGAGGCCCAGTAAGTAGCCGGAGTATCAATTAGATTTTTTAAAAAACAGTCTTTCAGTTATGCAAGGAAAATATAAAGGTTTCTCTTTTCTATAAAACAAATATGGTGGCTGAGGTCAGGTCCACTTTGACCACAGCCCTCAGTCTCAGTTTGTCCCTGGAGGAAGCCTCTGTTGTCAGATCTGTGGGTCCTTGCTGGTCTTCTTGGGCTTTATGAACACAGTGTGTGCCCTGAGACAGCGAAGGTGGTTTTAATTGCTGTTGATATATGTGCGTGCTTTTCGTGGAGTCAGAGACAAAGCAGGTAGGGTGCCTGCCTTTGAGCAGCTGAGAGCTGAGCACATTCCGTCATCTGGCTGTGCATCCGTCCTTCAGCATATTTTGTTGAGCTCTGTGCCAGCTGCTCTTGGCCCTCAGGGTGCCGTGGGAGCAGAACCAGACCTGTCCTTGCCCTGCCGGCCTTTGTAGCCCAGCACGCCCGGTGGATGCTCACCAGGTCATCAGTGTACAGGATCAGAGGCAATGAGCGGGGTTTGCTGGGAAGGAAAGGGGAACACTTTGATCTTCCTGGAGGTGTCAGACAATCTCCAGAGTTAGCAGGACAGTTGGAGCTACGTCTTGATGATGTAGCCATTTCCAGAATGACACAAGAAACAGCAAACATTCATGGCAAAGAGGTCAGCGTGCACAGATACAGCCAGATGAGAGTGGGCGTTTGCAAGGAGTAAGGATGGTGAGTGGCCAACCTCACAGGGATGGGGTGCTGGGAAGGCTTGGGGACTCTGTCGGCTCTGCTCAGGAGCTGGAGTTGTGCACTCTGTGCGATGGGGTTGTTGATTTTGTTGTCATTCTTGAAACAAAGATCATGTATCTGTTTTCTTGTACAACACAGATGTGTAGAAATTGCACACCTCTTATGTGTACAGTGTGACGAGCCCTCAGGATGAATGCACCTGTGTCACACTTGGGCCAAGAGCCTTCTCAGCCCCCCAGTGGGCCCCGCCCCACCCTGCCTAGCCGAAACCACCCCTGGGACCTCCAATACTGTGGATTAGTTTTGGCTGCTCTGGAGACATGCTACTACTAGGAATATACTTGTATGTGTTTTACCCGATACCTATCTATTGGGCAAATGCACAGGCGTGGAATTGGCATGGTCATAGCTGTGTAATAAACTGAACCCTGGCAGCTGGGTGAGAGAGGAGCTGGAGGGTCATCCACACATCTGGGAATGTGCTCCAGGCTGCAGCAGGGAGCTGGGAGGCTGTGGCTGTGATTCAGAGCCCTCCAGGGCAGGGGGGCATCTGGCTGACTTCAGCCTCCCCGCACCTGGCGTAGGTGTCTTTAAAGCATTGCTGGAGGAGAGGGCGGTGACAGAATTTAAGACCATTACAATGACTTGGGTGTCAGTCTGTTGGGGAACATGTGGGGTTAAGTAAGTCCTGGCCGGCAGAGAGGAAGGATGCCTGGACCTCGGTGCGTTGAGTAGGGCAAGGGGCCCTATGCAAGGAGGGTCGAGTTTGGAATCCTGGTCTGAGGGCCTGTGGGCTGTCCAGGGCTCTGGCAGCACTTGGGTAGGCAGGTGTAATGCCCCCTGGGCAGCTATGAGCTGGAGACCCCAGGTGTCACCAGCACAGAGCCCAGTGTGTCAAAGGGACTAAGAACCATCTGTGACCCCTGTGAAGAAGTCTGCAGATCAGACAGCTCCACACTAGTTAACTCACTGCATTAACTGTCCCCAGCATCCAGGGTCCTGCTGTTTTTCTGCATGACCCTTCCAGTCAGAATAAACCCCTCATGGTCGTATGAAGTCCAATGTGGCTAGACATGCCTCTTCAGGTTTCCTTGGCCATGGTCATGTCCCAGCCCACACCCATGTGGCTGCTCCCAGGGAGGATGGGGCCACCGTGTGAAGGACACGTCCTGATCTTCAACCCGTCAGGCTGCTCGGAGATGGACTGTGGGGAAGGTGGGGAAAGGTAACTGAAGCATTGGAAGGGAGAGGACAGAGGAAGACAGGAGAGCCAGGATTGAAAGGCTGGGGTCTACACCTTGTCTCCTGACCTCTGGGGTTTACAGTGGGCAGAAAGCAGATTGGAGAGCCAGGATGGATCCAGAGTGGGGAGAGGATTGGTCAGGGGCCGTGTGTGCCCCAGGGCAGTAAGCACCCGCCTGACCTGCCGTGGGGGTTCAGCCTGCCCTGTAACAGGGAGCGTGTCAGCTGTGGGGCTAGAATGCAAAGCCTATTGAAAAAGATTGACTGCATTTTCCTGAGAATGCATTAATAGGCTGTTAGCTCGAGACCTGTCCAGAGTTGAAAAGCCTGTGTGTTTTGAAGAATCAAGGGTTATTATTAGACCTTGGTAAAATTTCTAACTGTGGAGCCTTGCCACCTGGAGAAAAGGAGATAAAATTCTTTACATTAAAATTTTAAAAATTAAGAGGTCAGGAGGAGGAAGAGGAGCCCCCTGTGGGGGCCAAGTGGAGTAATTAGAGAGGAGGTACAGCTGGGGGAATGTGGCCATGGAAGCCAGCATGGAGAGCTCAGAGGTGTGGGGGGAAATTGGGGCTGGTGGGGGTGCGGTGTGCCACAGTGCTGTGACCGCAGCAAAATGCAGGTTAGGCGAGCTGGTGGGATCCACCCATCTGGAGGTCACTGCTTCCACTAGGGAGAGGGGCACTGCTGGGGCCAGGGCTTGAGTCATGAGGGTGAGGATGGGAGCTTATCAGGGTTTAGTGGTGCAGAGGAAGACCATGGAAGCTTCCATGGCACAGGAGAAGAGTTTATTTTTCCTTTTGGGTTGGCGGGTAGTTGGTCTCACATGCAGGCCAGGAAAGAGCGCCTGGGAGCAGGCCCGCTGGCAGAGGTGGGAGGTTGCTCAGGGGGGTGGGTGCCTGCCTCGGAGGAGGCCAGAGCCCAGGGGCACCTCTGGAGGGCCTGTGCCTGAGCTGCAGGGGAGCCCGTCCCTCTGCCTGATGGATGTCAGGCCAACAGGACAACTGCACAGAGCGCCGGGGCCACAGGCTTCGGGAAAGCAGGGAGTCACGGGGGACCGCTGCTAATGGCAGCACCTCCTTGCCTGGTGACATGGCTTTCTTCTGGACTTTTAGCAGAGAGCAGAGCCATAACCATTAGAGCTGGGAATGAATTCTGATTTACAGCTTTGTAGCTAATGTAAAAGAAACAGAGGAGAGAGGGAACTGATGACAGCGGCCCTCTTCCTAGATCTGAGAGCATGAAGAGTCGTAAAAGGGCCTGGCCTCCTGCCTTTCCTCCAGGCCCTGTATGGCGTTCTTTTGGGCTGCATCTCAAATGACTACCCTGGGCCCCCTGAGATTAGTGGATCCACATATCTTTGCACAGCCCCTGTCTGGGGGAACAGGGACCAGGCCCCAGGCCTCCTGCCTCCTACCTGACAAAGTAGGAAGGTTTTTATATCCGGAATTCCAAAACCAGGAAGAGCCTCTAGTGTAGGGGCCAGGAAGTAATGAAGTCAGTAGTGAGTATTGGGATATTAAGAACTGATTGACGGTGGGGGCAGCAATGTAATTGCATGTTAAATAGATAGGAATAGTTTTCACTTAACAAAGAAATTTTTTCTCTTCTGACTTTCTTGAAATGTGCATCCCTTTCATTATATCTTTTTAAAATTTAAAACTTTTATTTTTAACGCTTAATAGAGACCTAGATAGAGACACATCCCACCTGTTTTGCCAAACCCAGAGCCCCTGCGTGGTGCTCCGGGGCCACCCGCACTCGGCCTGGGAGCAGCAGAGCATCTCTACCCTGATAAAGCAGGGCCACCCGGCCCCAGCTGGTCTTCCAGCTCTCCCAGTTCATGAGAAATGCTCTGACTTTGAAACTGTTGACTCCTCTCCATTCCTACAAACATGTTGCGTGCAGTAGACAAAGCGTGTCTGCAGGCTGGACCAGCGTGGCCCCACTTTTCCCAGCTGCTGAGGGCCAGAGAAAGATAGGGACTCACTGAGGCCACTAGTGCTGTTAATATTGAACAGTATTAACATCTCACAGCCTCATCATCATTTTGTGTTTAGTTTAAAGCCATTTAGGAAACTACCTGTTCATTTCTTAGGGAGTCAGTAGCAGTTACTTGCTGAAAATTTGCTCTAGAAGTTTCCGAGGTGCACCAGTCTGCGTGTTTGGATTGATCTCCTTTTCTCTCCCACCAGCACTGGCCTGTGTTTGTGGAGGTTAAAGACCTGCTGACGCTGGTGCCGCCCCTGGTGGGCCTGAAAGGGAATCTGGAGATGACGCTGGCGTCACGACTCTCCACAGCTGTAAGTGGACACCTGGAAATGGTCACAACCGCACCACTGAGTCACCCCTCAGAGCTCCAGCAGGTAGAGGGACTCTCCCGAAAGAGGAGTGTTGACGAATTTGTTCTGTCACAGTGATCACCCAGTAACGCCTCCCGGCCTACTGCCTGGGCCATGGCGTCTCTACCCAGTCACCCCTCCCGGCCTGCCTAGCCCCTGGGCCACAGTGTCCCTACCCAGTCACCCCTCCCGGCCTGCCCAGCCCCTGGGCCATGGTGTCTCCTTTAACCTGATGGCAGGAGGTCCTCTGTGTCCCTGTGCCCTGCTAACCCTTCAGTCACCAGATGCTGAGCCCAGCTCCATGCATTTCCGTGGAAGGAAGCCAACATGAGCAGTTGCAGGCTTACTGAAGGGTTTTGTAGAGAAGACAGAGAATTTACGTCACCGTGGCAGTGATCTCTTCTGGGGGAGTTTGTCCTCTGGAACAGCCCTCCAGTGCCCCATCACTGGAGGCATCTTCAGGGCTCTCTAACGAACTCAGCTTCTTGCCTTTTCACTCTGTATCCCTCCCTGCTATCCCGGGAACCAATGTTCTCTGTTTTCCATGATGCAGAATGGTCTCTCTCTCCTCTGGTGCCCATCGGACATCCAGTATGTGAAAAGGGCCTGTGGCAAGAGGAGGTGTGGTGTGTTCAAGAAACTGTGTTCAAGAAACTGAGAAGTGTGGGTGGAATCTGCAGGTGAGGGGTGGGAGTCGCCTGGAGAGATAGGTGAGGGTGGTCAGCTGAATTGCAGTACCCGAAGATAGAGCTATGTGCTAATATGTGGAACCTGTGAATGTTCCCTTTATGGAAGAGCTCTTTGCAGGTGTGATTACATTAAGGTCCTTGATGTGGGACATTATCATGGGTGATCCAGGTGGGTGCAGTGTCATCTCAAGGGTCCTTATAAGAGGGAGATGAAGGGATATTTCAGACAGAGAGAAAGGCCATGTGAGGGAAGCAGAGTCAGAGAGGGAAGGTGCTATGCACTTGGCTTTGAAGATGGGGGAAGAGCGAGGAGCCAAAAAGTGGAGTACTGCCTGCAGAAAAGGGGAGGAAACAGGTTCTGTCTGGAGTTCCCAGAAGGAGTAAGGCCCTGTTGATGTTCCATAAGACTCATTTCAGGCTCCTGGCCTCCTGAACTATAAGAAAATGCCTTTCTGTTGTGTTAAGCTGTGAACTTGAGATCATTTGTTATAGCAGTGATGGGGAACTCACACATGGGGCCAGATCATTTAGAGCCCTGTAGGACATTGAAATGTTTTTCACAGCAGATAACATGCAGATACACACACACATGCATGCATGTGCACACACGTGTGATTATATTGGTCAGTGTTTGGGAAAACTGTTGGTGGATCTCTGCTGTGGTGGCATTTCAGGTGTTAACATTTTTATTTCATAAGGTTTAACTGCATTTTAAATACTTCTCTACAATGATCATATCTTAGTTTTTTTTTTCGGTATAATTAATGTACAATTACATGAGCAACATTATGGTTACTAGATTCCCCCCATTATCAAGTCCCCACCACATACCCCATTACAGTCACTGTCCATCAGCGTAGTAAGATGCTATAGAATCACTACTTGTCTTCTCTGTATTATACAGCCCTCCCCATGCCCCCAATCCCACATTATGTGTGCTAATCGTAATGCCCCTTTTTCCCTCTTATCCCTCTCTTGATCATATCTTAGTTTTATAATTCTCTTAAAATATGTAAAATAGGGAGGGAAAAATAATAGTATAATTCATTCCAATGGCCTGTCCAAGGAGAACAGCCCCATAATCATCACAGTAGAGCCTTTAAAGGCATTCAAAACCCATTTTTTTTTAAATCATGGTATGAAGGTCTAAATTAATATACTAAAATGTCATACATTTTAAGTGTACAGGTCAGAGACTTGACAAGGACATATAACCATGCATCTATTCCCCCAATGGAGATAAGGAACATTCCATCTCCCTGGAAGGTTCTCGTTTCCTTGTACAACTCAATCCAGTCTCTCCACGCACCCTATCCCCATAGCCTGTGATGCAGTTATAATCCCAAAAATAAATATGGCCTTCAATACCCATTCATGATTAAAAAAAAATACTCTTAGTGCAACTTGAAATAGAAGAATATTTTATTTATATCGTTCTTCATGTTTAAGCTAATGTGATAAGAAAAGGAAATTAGATTCTCAACTATTAGAAATGAGAAAAACTTATTTGCAATTGATATGTTTGCCTATTTAGAAAAATCTAAGCAAATTAACTAGAAAACTACTAAACTTAGTAAAGTGATTGTGTGAGAGCAAGAGAAACTCCATTTTAAAAAGGCCATCTTAAGAAAGAGGCCTCAATCCCGACCTAGTTTTAAGAAAACTTTGTTCTAGTCATGAGAAAAAACCACCCATTGTTTGTTCCAGTAACCCTTCCCCCCTTAGATAGCTCCCTGGCTTCAATCTCAAGGTCCGAGCCTCAAGGTTCAGACACATCTGCTCCTTACAGATAAAGTACCTTACATGGTACATCAGCCGGCAGCTGGGCACCAGCCAGACTTAACCCATGGGAATAGTCCAAGTTAGAGCCCCCCTCTCCCTGCACCTTGTAATGCTTAAAAACCTTGCCTACCCTGAGCTCAGGGTTCTCACTTTGGAACTGCTGCGTCAGTGACAGGTGTGGGCCCGAGCTCGAGCTTGAATAAACCACCCTTGTGTGCTTGCATCGGAATTGGCTCCTTGGTGGTCTCTCGGGGACTCGCGACTTAGGCACAACAATTGGTTTCAAAATATCTAGGTGAAATAAAATATAAACATACATAAATGTATCTATACACTCTTGTACACACTAGAAATAATCATTTACAAAATACAACTGGAGGAGTTATCTTTGAATCTATTACCTAATTTTAAAACATCCTCAGACAAGCCTCAAGAAATGTGCAAAGCCTATATAAATAAAAGGACAAAAATTATAAAGGGAAATACAGATTTGGCGATAGGTGAAATTCCTGCAGGGGAAAGTCAATATTGTAAAGTTATCAGCATTCCTTGTTTTAGTTTATAAAGTTAATGCAATTGCTATCAACATGCCAAAGGGACTTAGAGAAACCTTTGATACTATTATTTTAAAGTTGATCTGGAGGAATGAATGAGTGAGAATAGCCAAGAAAATATGGATAGGAAACAGATAAAGAATACTAATGGTGAAATTTATTTTCCACACTTTAAAATTTAATATAAAGCTAAAGTAAAATATTTTGCAACCAACATCAATTGATATATTACAGAAAACAGAACATCCAGAGAAGCTCAGGTGTATACAAACATAATCTCTGTGAATATACGTCTGTTATGTAGATAATACCGCCATTTGAAATCAGTGAAAAAGGATGAATAACTGGTGCTGAGATAATTGGTTAATTCTTTAGAAGTCATCTTTTCCTTATGTCAGTGTATACATTGAATGAATTGAATAATTTAAAGTGAAGCATGATACTAGAAAAACAAGTATTTTTTGCATCTGGTGATAGGAAGTGCTTTTTAAGGAGCAGAACAAATGCAAAATCTGTAAATAAAGAATGATGGCCTTGTGTCAAACTGGAAACTATGTAACATTTCGTGATAGTTTCCTGGGGCTGCCTTAACAAAGGACCACAGACTGAGCAGGTTAACCCACAGAAGTGCCTTGTCTCACAGTCCTGAAGGTGCTCAGCCCCGGGTCGGGCTGTGGGCAGGGCCGGTTCCTTCCGAGGGCCGTGGTGGTTTGCCTAGCTCCTGCTGGTTTGCCAGAAGCCTTTGGAATTCCTGGCTTGTAGGCCATCACCCCATCACTGTCTGTATCTTCACGTGGTGTTCTGCCCATGTTCCTGTCTTTGTCCAGAGTTGCCTTTTTGTAAGGATGCCAGCTGTGTTGGCCTAGGTGCCCACCTGACTCCACTGTGATGCCATCACAGCGAATTACAGCTGCAATGGCCCTGTTCCCAGGTACAGTCACATACTGAGGGCCTGGGGGTTAGGACTTCAGCATCTTTTGAAGGTTCTTTTTGTGTGTATGTGTGTGTGTGTAATTTCCCCCTTATCCCTCTCTTCCCACCCATCTTCCCCAGTCCCTTTCCCTTTGGTAACTATTAGTCCATTCTTGGGTTCTGTGAGTCTGCTGCTGTTTTGTTCCTTCAGTATTTTTTCTTTGTTCTTATACTCCACAGATGAGTGAAATCATTTG
>JAVSCE010012604.1:0-70464 GCA_032199065.1 Smutsia gigantea | reverse complement strand
TAGCTTACATTCCCACCAGCAGTGTAGGAGGGTTCCCCTTTCTCCGCATCCTCGCTGGCATTTGTTGTTCTTAGTCTTTTGGATGGTGGCCATCCTTACTGGTGTGAGGTGATATCTCATTGTGGTTTTAATTTGCATTTCCCTGATGATTAGTGATGTGGAGCATCTTTTCATGTGTCTGTTGGCCATCTGAATTTCTTCTTTGGAGAACTGTCTCTTCATATCCTCTGCCCATTTTTTAATCGGGTTATTTGCTTTTTGGGTGTTGAGGCATGTAAGTTCTTTATATATTTTGGATGTTAACGCCTTGTTGGATATGTCATTTACAAATATATTCTCCAATTTTGTCAGATCTTTTATATCTTTACTCATTTAGTCTCTAAATGTTCTGTCAGTTACTGACATATCCAACTATGATATGGATTTTTCTATTTTCCCTTTAGTTATGTGAGTTTTTGCTTATTGTTACAAATGTTATTTTATCTGATTACACTTCTTGTTGAAGTCAATTTTGTCTGGTATTTTTAGCCAGCCCACCTTTCTTATGTGTACAACATGTTTGCAGTGGTGTATCTTTTTCCATTATTTGACTTTCTACCTCTCTGATACTCAACACAAGAATAGTTCTTTTAAACAGTATGTAGTTAGTTCTTTTTTATCTAGTCTGATAATATCTGTTTTTAAAGGGAGTATTTAGTACATCTACATTTGATGTAATTATTGATAATGATTGGATTTAAGTCTACCATTTTATTTGTTTTCTATTTGTCTGATCTGATATTTTGATTATTTGTTACTCCTTTCCTGCCTTTTGGTTTTATCAAAAAAATATTTTTCACATCCCATTTTAGTTTCTCTACCAGTTTTTCAGCTAAACCTCTTTGCCTCTTTTTTTTTAATGGTTTCTCTAGGGATTAAAATATGCATACTTTACCTGTCACAGAGTTCATTAGTGTATGGTTTTAAATCTTTAAATAGTATAGTTCTATTTCCCTCTGGTTTTGGGCAGTTGATGTCATATATTACAACCACATGTATTAAAGTGACAAAAAATATGGTAGATCTAATTTTTGCTTTAAATAATGATATGTCACTTCAGAACATTAAAAAGAAAAAAAACAGTCTTTTGTATTCAGCCACATACTTAATATTTCTGATCCTCTTTATTTTCTCTGTTGATCCAAATTTCACCTGATGTCAGTTTCTCTCAGCCTAAACAAAGATTTCCTTTACCTGAAATTATCTTAGTTTACTTTTACTTTCTAAGATATTTTGATTGGACTTAGTTCTGGATCGATAGGTGCTTCATCCTCAGAATTTTAAATATGTTATTCGTTGTCTCTGGCATCCACTGTTTCTGATGAGAAGAAAGCTGTCATTTGTGCTGTTGTTCCCCAACATGTGATGTATCATAAAAAGTGCTACTCTCAAGACTCTGTATTTGTTTTTCAGTTTGTCTCTGATATGTCCAGATATTGTTTTCTTTTTATTTATATTGCTTAAGTTTAAGAGCTCCTTAGATATGTAAGTTAATATTCTTCACAAAATTAGGGAAATTTTTGGTTATTATTTTTCCAAACATGTATACCGCCCCATTTTCTCTCTCTCCTCTCATTCAGAGATTCCAGTTCTACATATGTTAAACTGCTTGATATTGCCCCACAGTTAATGAGGCTCTATGTATTTTTTTTAAGTCTTCTTTCTTTGTGTTCTTCAGATCAGATAACTTCTGTTGATTTGTCTTCAAGATCACTGACCCTTTGTTCTGCCATCTCCATAAACCTAGCCAATGAATTTTTGTTTCAGATATTTTATTTTTCAGTTCTTGAATTTTCATTTGCTTTCCTTTTAGTTTTCCTTTCTTACTGAGCTCTGTCCATCTGTGGATTTATTATTACCGTATTTTCCTATAAGTTCTTTAACATACTTGAACATATTCTTTTAAAAATCCTTGTTTGCTAATTCCAACATCTGAATTATCTCATGGTTGATTTTTATTCATTGGGTTTTTTTCTTGTTCATGTGTCATATTTTTCTTGCCTCTTCAAATGCCTAGTAAGTTTTTATTGTTGCTGTATATTGTAAATGTTACATTATTGAGAGTATGGATTTTTTTTATCTTACTTGAGATTTTTTTTTTCTTTCAGACAATTAATTGATTGACAGACCAAATAGAGCCTCTCAACGTTTGCTTTTAAGCTTTGTAATGTGGGTCTAGAGTAGTCTTCATTCCAGGGTTAGAGTAACCCCATCCTTAGAATGTTTGGCATATTGAGTGCCAAGAATGTTCACTGAGGTCTTCCCCTCTGGATGGTTGGAATTCCTATGTCCTCAACACTGTAAGACCTCCAGGCCCAGGGGAGTCTTGCCCTTGCATCACAGTTCAGCATATGGCCAAAGTTCTCCAGCTCTGGACTTCAGACTCTCCCATCCAGACGAGAGCCTGATGCTGGCTTCCTCTCCAGATACTGGCACAGTTGCAGGCCGGCTCACTTCCTGTGTGTCAGCAGTTTACCATCTCCAGCTTAAGAACAGAAGTTGGCAACAACAAATGCTGGCAAGGATGTGGAGAAAGTGGAACCCTCCTACACTGCTGGTGGGAATGTAAGCTAGTTCAACCATTGTGGAAAGCAATATGGAGGTTCCTCAAAAAAAAACTCAAAATAGAAATACCATTTGACCCAGGAATTCCACTCCTAGGAATTTACCATAAGAATGCAGCAGCCCAATTTGAAAAGGACAGATGCACCCCTATGTTTATTGCAGCACTATTTACAATAGCCAAGAAATGGAAGCAACCTAAGTGTCCATCAGTAGATGAATGGATAAAGAAGATGTGGTACATATACACAATGGAATATTATTCAGCCATAAGAAGAAAACATATCCTACCATTTGCAACAACATGGATGGAGCTAGAGGGTATTATGCTCAGTGAAATAAGCCAGGAGGAAAAAGACAAGTATCAAATGATTTCACTCATATGTGGAGTATAAGAACAAAGCAAAAACTGAAGGAACAAAACAGCAGCAGACTCACAGAACCCAAGAATGGACTAACAGTTACCAAAGGGAAAGGGACTGGGGAGGATGGGTGGGAAGGGAGGGATATGGGGGGAAAGGGGGCATTATGATTAGCACCCATAATGTAGTGGGGGCGGGGGACATGGGAAAGGCAGTATTTACAGAGAAGACATGTAATAATTCTATAGCATCTTACTATGCTGATGGACAGTGACTGTAACGGGGTATTTAGGGGGACTTGATAATAGGGGGTCTAGTAACCATAATGTTGTTCAAGTGATTGTACATTAATGATACCAAAATAAAAAAATAAAAACTTTAAATTTAAAATTAAAAAAAATTTTTAATTGAAAAAAAATAGAAGTTGGTAGTTACATTGAAATGAAGAGGAGACAGTGCAGACTTACTCAAATTGTCATTTTGCTACCACACCCAACTTGATTACAGTCCCTCCAATGAATAAATAAGAGAAGAAAGTTTGTTGAGCACCCTTTAATACAGAAAATGAATTTATATTTTTTATTCCACACTCATTCAAATAAAATCCCTGGCCAAGGTTCCTTTTCTTATGTAAACCTATAATTAAATACTTGAATCTTTTAATACCTCTATTTAAAGATGAATTGAACAATCTGGGTTTAGATTCGCATCCTCCCATTCCCTCCCCATTGCCTAGCATAATATTAGTAGTAAATGTTAATGATGAGAAGAAACCACACTTGAAACAATACCAAATGCCTGTGAGGAGGTGAAGCAACAGAACCCTCATGTACAGCCTCCATCTCGGCCTTTATTGCTATTAAGAAGACAGGTACAGAGCATTCACTGAAGCATTGTTTTTTTTAATAGTAAAAATAATTAAAACTTGAAACAACCTACATGTCCATTAGTAACAGACTAGATGAATAAACTGTGGACTATTCATACAATAGAATATTATACAGAGTGAAATGGAATAGTTAGAAGTATTAGAATAAACATAAAGATTTCAAAAAAAAAAGTGATGTTGAACAAAAAGAGAAATTTCCTGAAATTTATATATGATATCTTTTATATGAATTACAATAAATGTATTGTTTATGGTTATACACATATACTCTAAAATTAAAAAAAATCCAAGGGGACAGTAAACTGAAAATTCAGGGTATTTTTCCATCAACAAGGGAAGGAAGGAAGAAAGAAGGAAGAGGATCCGGAGTTTGAGCTGTGTGGTTGCTACAGAGGATATTATTATATTGTTGTTATGTTTTTATCTAAACTTTTTTGTGTTTCTGCAATATTTATTAATATTTTTTGGCAGAACAGGATTATTTTTTCGCTTCCATACCCCAATTTGTTTAGAAATGAATAAAAGAATTTCCAAGCAATGTATTTTCTTATATCCTCTGGAAGCCACCAAATGTAAAGGGATTTCCCTTTTGACATTTCCTCTTCTGTAATTAGTGAGTCTCTTTCTAACTTTGCCCTCTATCGATGAGGGAAGTCAGCATCCACATTCTGAAACATAGAGTAACACTTTACTAGCAGGATTGGGCATGGAGGTTTAGGCAAAATATGGGAGCTATCAAACACAGGTTAGAAGGAATATCTGGAAAAGAAAAAGGCATGTTTAATTTACTAGGAAACTGTAAATAGGGTAAATGGTAAATTACGCATTAATATTTTCAGGCCCCCGAGATGGCTCTGTCTACCTGTAAAACCATCACCACAGATAAACTTACCATGGTCCTTGATCTCAATCAGCTCTTCTTTGATATTTACCATCCTTCTGGCAAAAGGGAAAGTGGGTTAAAAAAAAAGTTCCACTTTCTTTGCTTTGGTTTCTTAACAGTGAAATGGATCTAACTAGAGCAACACAGATGCTCAATGGGCTCGAGGCAAGTTTTGAAAATCTCTCCAGGCTGAAGAAAAGGCTATGGAAGGAAAGAACGAAGAAAAAAAGGAGACAAAAGGTGTAAATGAACTGAAAAATGTAAGGTTTGGACCTTAAAAGCATCAGGTACTCAAGGTAAAGTTGAATAAGTTGATGAACTTTATCCTCATCTATCCATTCTCAGAGTCCTAGGCATGGCCCAGGCATGCTTCCAGAGAAGCATGAGAACAGGCTTTGACATAAAGTGTAGTGACCAAAAGGTAAAGTAGGACACTCCCAAAGGGCACATCATCTCCATGGAGGTGGTGCACACAACAGAGCACAGGCCGCGGAACAAGGAAGCAATAACCAACTGTAGGCTACTTTCATGGGGAAGCTGGCCTTCAGTCTGCACCTTTACTGAAACTCTACGCGTCTTCAATCACAGGGATGAAGAGAGAATTTCAAAGCCAAGGATAAAAGACAACCACCATGCCATTGTTTAGATATTTGGTGGGGGGAAATGGCATTCATGAAGAATTACTTTTAAAAACATATGTTGTGGGCTGAAGTGTATCCCTCCTTCCAAAATTAATAGGCTCAAGTCCTAATCCCCAGAACTTCAGCATGTGAATGCTTTTGGCGACCAAGACAGTGGGCCCTAACCCGTTTCACAGACATGCTTCCTCTGGGAAGGAAGAGGCGCCATGGGCCAGCCGAGGAAAGAGACCTCCAAGGAAACCAACCCTGCTGACACCTCCCTCTCAGACTTCAAGCCTCCAGACTTGGGAGAAAAAAAATTTCTATTGTTTAAGCCATCCAGCTGTGGTACTTTGTTATAGCAGTCCTAGAAAACGAACACAGTATGGTACACTTAAAATGATGGTAAATATCCTGTGTTGACCTACACTATTCAAGCTGTACTATTGATTTTTAAACAGCAGGTTATCAAACACATGTGTAGGATGATCAATTTTTATAAAATCATGCAACTACATGGTATAAGTATAGGCAGAAAGAAAACAAATGTAAGCTCTGATATTCTGTGTGATTTTTTTTTTTACTTTCCCCATCAGGTTTTTCTGCATTGGTCTATTATTTTAATAAGCATGTGGCTGAATGGATTCAAGTGGGAATAAATATATAGAGCAAGAGAAGAATGTAGCTCAGGGCAGAACCTTGGGGAATGCTGATATTTAAGGGATAGAAGGTGCGAGCAAGGAAAGGCAACAAAAAAGAGTCAGGCAGAGAGGAGAAAACCAGCAAGTAGCTCCCAAGAAGCCAATGGAGGGCCAGGTTGCAGAAGGAACAGGGCCCTCGCCAGTGTTAATCACTACACAGAAGAGCTGCATGGAGTCTGGAAGGAGAAAGTTGCATTTGGAAACTAGGAGGTCAGGCTGTCCCCTGAGAGCAGCTTGAAGGAGTGGCAAGGCCAGTTGGTAAGGGTTTGGGGAAAGAGTGGGCAGTGAGAGAGAAGGAAGTAGAGCCATGAATAGTGAAAAGCATTTCAGACCTTCAGGTGTAGAAGCAGATTGTCACCATCATATGAGGAATAACCTGAATACAAACCTGGGGATGTTGAGAAGCCAGGTACCCTAGGGAACCAGCAAAGAGTACCTTAGCAACATGCACAAGCCGCTGTACTCTGCACACTACCTAAAGATGTTTTGGGACACATCCTAATGTAATCTGGCAATTAGCCATTGCCTTCGCTTAATGGGAAAGATGTTCTATAAACCAAAGGCCTTGACAGTGAAATCACTTAGTAGCCCCTTTAGAACAACAAAGCAACAACCAGCATAATTTGTTATTAGAAAGGTTCCATTATGCGACAAGGAAGTGTTTATCAACTCATTTCTGAGGAACATGCTTTGTTGTCTAGTTTCCCCACCTCTCACCCAGGTTCCCTTGGGATGAAGGCACAACAAAAACTAAATGAATATAGACAGGAGAGAGGAGAGGGCATGTGTTTAGAAAGTGTGCCAGTAACCATCTTAGCCAGGCAGCTCTGGGATGGCATGTCATCAGAGTTATGGGATTAAATATATGCATTTACCAACATAGGTATTTGAGTATCATGTGTGCCAAACAGCATACTGCACACTTTGCTTGAATTGTTTTGTTTAATTTTTACACAATCTCAGTAAGGTGGTGTGTGTAAAATTGCAGTATTTCCAGAATCTCTCACTGGCCTTAGTGCATCTCCATATCAATAGTTGTTTCCAAAGGGTGGAGAGTAGTCCATCTCCATATCAACAGGTGATTACAGGGGGCAGCAGGGGCATATCTGGACCGTAGCTTGGGTGGGGTCCCTTTTTGCAACAGGGTCACCAGAGACATGGGCCAACAGAAGTGGATGACTACTTGTAAGCAATAAATGGGTTTCTCCCACGTTATTTCTCCCTTTGGCTGATTTCCGCTCCAAAGGTAATTTGCCCCAGGCTGAGAACTTGTTTTCTCCCCAGTTATAGGTGGGCACTATTCCTATCCCCTTTTTATAGACAAGGAACTGAAGTTTAGAAAAGTTGTGTCATTTGCTTAAGATCACACAAACTACTTGATTTAAGGTCATCTCCTGGCTACTACAGAGGGCTGAAACTTTAGACACTTAATCTCCCAGGGAGGAAATGGCACCACAGTTAGGCATGAACCGAGTCAACAATGACTAAAAGCAATTATGTAGATGCTCTAGGAGAGGGTCTGGGTGTTCCCTCCACAGCTGGGCAACCAGATTTCTGAAAGGAAGTTGTTATAAACTCTGGGTTTGAAGGGTAGAAAGAATTTTAATAAGTGGAGATTCCTTTTACCATAAAAATCACATCTTGTTTTTCATACCCTTCTTTCTTCATTTCTTTCTTTCTTTTGTCCTTTCTTCCTTCCTTTCTGTTTTCCTTTCCAGCTCTCTTCAAGCTGTCTCTAAATAGCAAGGCATCATGAGAATCCCCATCTTTTTATTCCCATCAACTTATTGCCTTCAGGACACCAAAATCCCTTAGCAATAGCCAACAGAGCTGGGTATGTCCAGATGCTCAGATACCAAAGCAGGCTTTAACTGCTAAACAGCTGTGGCAAGGATAACATGGTTACAGTGCCTTCAGTAAGGGAAAGTAGCCACTTTCCTTTGGTTAGGTGTCTCACCTGAGGGGGATTTCAGCCCTGGGCAAGTTCACTGTGGATTCGCTGAGACCTAATAACAATGTTGAGGGTAAAAGGATTTATACCAAGCTTTATTCTCGTGATGGCAGGTCAAGCGCTAGAATTATGTCTGCCTCTGGCAAGCTAGCAGTCTGTCTCCATCTCTACCTCTGGGCCTCTCCACCTCTGTGCAGTCCCCTGAAGAGCACTGGGTAGAGCTCCTTATATAGCAACCCAGGCAACTATGGCTCACTGCCATAATGTGCAAACATGCACCTGTGAGCATCACACAGGAGCAATGGGCAAGTAGATTAGGGTCAGGTGAGGATCCCGGCAGTGGTAACTTCCATTTTCCCTACACTGGGTGTCTCTGAGTGCGGTATGGACCAGCTTTCAGGGGAGGCATTGTCTGAGGTGACCAGAATTCACCCTGAAAGCATTCCTGGGTGCAGCTCTGTCCTACAGTGGAGATGTTATTTGAATTCACCTTTAATTGTTGTGTTGTGTAAATTCTAAAATTCTCTCTCTCTTTTAAGCTGGAGGTTAGAGGAACTGAGAAGGCAGTTTCACATGTGTGAGCTGGTGACATGAGCACTGATGGGAATGTTCATTTGTATGGACATCCTCCCAGCCCTCTCTCTCTCTGGCTCTCTTTCTCAGAGCTGAGCATGCTTCCTCTAATTCAGTCTCTAATTGGCTGACTTGCTACACCAGAAAGCAGCAAGTAATTGTTAAAATAAATCAGTTTTTTAAATGTTAACAACGCTTTTCACACTGCTCACAATGAGATTGTAATTTAGTAATTGGAAGGGAGAGGACATGTTTGTGGATAGGTTTTTTAAGCAGAGGGTAATTTCTGGATACCTATGGAAAACAAGCCAAGGACATTGAAAAGTTACAAGAGTCATTTGCCCTTATCAAAAACAAAGTATTTAGGAGAAGAAAAGCTCATGACGGTCGGTAAACACCCTCAGTTGAAAGAAACCTCAACCAATTAAGGAAAGAAAAGCTCTCAACTGACAGAAAAAGGAAACGTTTTGTTGCGATGCCAGTTTCACATTTTGACCTTGAGAAAAGGCTGAAGATGTTTCATATACCTTTCCAGCACATGCAGAATATGAGGAGCTACCTCTTCTCCATCTCCTCAGAAGAGGAGCTTAGTTTTAAGAACAGTTGAGATTATATAACTGGAAAAAGAAACCTCATCTTTAGAATTATGACTATAAAATAAGATACTAAATTAATTGCAACCTCATTTGTTCCTAAGAGTGGATAAACCATCATCCACTCACAGTCCTTACTTCCAACCTCCCCAGAATTTATTCAATGAACATTGGAGGGATGGTCTTCTTTGTAGTTGCAGCTAATGACATCTAAAGGATGCAGGGATGCTGTGGATAAAGTGAAGGTTCCTGTGGCCAGGATTCTCACCTGGCCCTGGTTGGCTAGCTCACTACACATATGTGGGCAATACGTTGTTATTGACTCTATATAAAGAGCTCTGCCCAGTGCTCTGGGTGACACGGTCGCACAGCTGCAAGGCTGCAGGAGATCAGAGACAAGACTGGAGTGGTGGCAGCACCGAGGACAGAGACTGAGATGGCTGTGCGGGTAGAGAGGCCCGGAGGCAGAGACCGGCTTGCTGCATGCAGACTCGCTCTGAGTGGATGGGATTCTAGTGATTGACCTGCCACCGTGGGAATAAAGTTGGGTATAACCCGTTCACCCCAAGAACATTCTACTGTCATTTCTTTGGTCTCATTAAATCCATAGTGAACTTGCTTGAGGCTGAAACCCATTGGCAAGAAAGATGCTATAAAACCAAAAATAGCTGAATCTTCAAATATCTCCTCTGTTAGTTCATATTATTTAAAAATCTGCATACCTAAAGTGTCATTTCTTCTCAGTTTAAATATAAGGCTATTTTTATTACTGTTTCCTATGGAAACAGTGTCCCTAGATATGGCAATGCCATATCTTAACAGGGAATTATTTACTTAAGACAGTTTCCCTTGCTGAACTTGGGATGACATGAACCCATACTCTGTCCCAGTGGATTCTTCAAGGTTAATCCCTGCCCACACATCTAATGCTGCCATAGCACACTCCCAGCTGCTAAGCAGCCAAAGAAAACCATTCTGCTCCCCAGACATCAGCTTGAGGAACTTCAGGCCCTTTAGGGACCAATGGAAAATTATAGATTCTGTGACCGAATTGTCAGAACTCTCCAAATCCGTTTGAGGTCAAATGTCAAAGCTGTGGGACTCAAAAGACACATAAGCCTCACAAGAAGCCTTCCACCCTTGCATGGGAGACAAAGAACTTTCCCGTTGCGCAGCACATTATTTCTAACAACGTATCATTCTTCTTTAAACATTGAGGAATGGGAAACTTACACTTGCACCTATGAATAAAGAGCTTGTATCATGGTAAATCTCCCAGAAGTTTTTATAAATATATTTATATCTTATAATATAAATTTAACAGCTGCAAAAACAATGCAGAGTAACCAAAGCAGGACTTAAAGGGTTAAAAGCTTAGAGAGAAAGAAAATGCATGGAGGTGAGCCACATAGTTATCACTCCTAATTTCCCCAGAGAATTTGCAGAACTATAGAGAGGTGAGAGAGAGGGACACACACACACACACACACACACACACACACACACACACACACACACACACACACACGGAGGCAGGCAGACAGACAGACATAAATGATTTAGTGCTGCAGGAGTCTCACTGGGTTAGGGAGATGAAAAGTAGAATTCAGAGCTACTGAAAGGATTTGAGTACCCAGTATCCTAGAGAAGTGAGCCCCACCTTCCCTGCCCAATTTCCCTTCCAGACATTGGCCTGCTCCTAAACTAAGCAGACACAGTCCAAGAGGATGAAACCAAGCAGCCACACACAGACAGCCTCTCACACTAAAAGGGTCACGAGGGATCTTAGCGGTCTATGGTGCTATGAAGACAACCCTTGGAGTTCAAGACCCTCCAAAAAAGGGGAGTCCTGGCATACACTCCAAATTTTCACCTGGAACTCCTATACTGCCAGAGCCTATGAGTAAGGGCAGGATAACTCAGAGAAAGACAAGCCCTTCCAAAGCCTGAGACTCAGCTCCAGTCGTTCAATACCTGATTGTATCGAGGTGATTGCCTCACCAAAATAAAATTCAATCCTCTCTGTAGGAAAGTAGTCACCATCTAGAGTCTCTAAGATTGTTTATATATAAAGTCCATCGTTTTATCCAAATTACCAGGCATGCCCAAAAATGTGACCAATGACTAATACACTTTGTGTTAAAGATGTGCATGCTGCACTTTGGGAATGTGAAAAAGATGCTCTATCTTAACTTAGGGAAATAGGGAGCTTTCCCAGAAGAGGTGCAAACATATTTCTGAGTCTTTGGTAGTATTTCCTTTGTCAGAAATAGATCTTCCGTTCTGTCTTAATCAAAATCTTGTGAGTCGTAGGAGTCACAGATCAACTTTAAGTTAGGAAAAAAGTGGTCTTACTAATAGATGCTTTATTTTTTTTTAATTGTCAAGTACATTTTAAAGAAATTAAGCCAACAATTGGAAATCATTAGATTGCCTTTGAAAATTACAGATACATTCCATATCAATTACACAAAGTGGTACTTCTAAAGTACACAAGTGTGTTTTGGGAAGTGTATTCATATGCATATTAATTATACCATTCCAATTTTGTTTACACAGTTGATCTAGAATAAATTATACTGTCTGTAGAGGAAAGCTTCTTTTACTCCGTCTCTGTTCCCTTTAATTGCAATCCATATAATTTAGGTTTTTACCTTTGCTCAGCTTAACTAAAATCCTTGTATGGAGAGCATTATGCTTGTTTCATCCTAGCTGACTCTGAGACACTAGACGTAATGCTTGCGTGTCCGTACAAGTCAACAGGTTCTTACTGGGCACCTACCACACTGATGTCATGCTTGTCCCTCTCTGTCTTGTGGTGGGTCTTTATTAGGAGATACTACTTGTAATTTATGTATCTAGGTGTGATTGTAGCTGGAGACACCAGAGGGTGACTGAGATACAGCCATTGTGTCATTCTCATAGACTGACTCTTTTCTTTGGGGAATGCTTACTTCCCTGGCTCAAAATGTGACATTTCTAATGCCTGCCAGCCAGATAAGTGTACCTTCTGTCATATCCCATCAGGCCCCAGATCTATGTAATATTGAAATTTGAGTAATGCTCATTGTCTTTAAAATAAGAATGAGAATTCCTTCAGACTAGCCACCATATGAACTTGAGGCAAAGCTCAGTAGTAATGGTGTCCATAGAGCACTGAGGAAATAGTAATAGCTAATGTTACACTAGTACAGAGTTCTGATCTAGGCAAAGGCATGAAGTGGGCAAGTTTGGGGTGTGAGGTGTCTTGGGCTCTGTCAGGTGTGGTCTGGCTCCAACCAAGGCTAGCCCCTGTCTCTGAGGACATCTCTTTTTAGGAAGAGTGTGTATGATTTCTTGTGGTACACCTGCCCGGGAGGCAAAGCCAGATCACCTTTTGACCCTGTAAGCAGTATAAGTCTCTGATCCCTTCTGGAGAGGTGGGGGCCCATCTCACTGCTTGTCCTCAAGGCTGTATAGGCAGCCCCTCTACTAATCTCACAAAGTCACAGGGACCCCTGACCATCTTGGGCAAAGGTTTAGGCAAATGGAAAAGGAAGACAGTATGCCAGATTTCCAAGCCAAGTTTTCCTTAGGCCTCCAAGTTTAAATTATTCGTATTTAAATCTTAGTCTGTTTGTACATCTAGTAAAATAAGAATAAGTAATTTCACTTTTTATTTCATTAATGACCAGTTATATCAAGTTGAACAGACTACAGTTCCTTAAAAAATCACTCCCATTTACACCTTGGTTAATTAAATTCCCTCAAACATGTTAAAGTGCAGTTAAAAATTTAATATATTCTATTTTCTTTTGCATTATTTCAAATGCCTATCCTAAGCAGCAAAGCCTTTCCAAGTGCTTAAACAACTGTAATAAATCTAATAAATTAAACCTATAAACACTGTGACTCTCAAGTTCACTTAAGCATTCCAATATTGTTCAGAGAGTTAATCAAATTTTTGTACTTAATTTAAATCACAAGTCTAAAATCAATTACTTAATTACACATTTTAAATTGGAATCACAAGGCTAGACTATCATTGTTCTAATACATCCAATTCTGTTATTACAAAGAGTGAAATTCAGGTACACTCAGATTTCCTCAATGTTTCAAAGGTATTCATGAACTACACACAGTATGAATATTATGATTTGATTTACTTCAACAACCACAAGCCCAATTCTAAACTCTCCTGAGGCTAGAAATACAGTTTTCCCCTCTGGAAACAATTTCATCACCCCCACAAAACCTGTGTCATCTTCGCAAGCTGTCGGACTCACCTACTGGCCAGGCAGCTGGATCCGAAAGGAGCCTGCCTTTGTCTCGGGGAGTGCTGCTTGCAGCCTGGTGGGCCCGGGAGCCTTCCCTGTGGTCAGACAACAGGGGACTCCAAGTCCTCCCCTTCGGAGGGTGTTAATCTTGAAGGCCTTGCCGCCTGGGTTCAAGTGGTAGCATTACCTAATCTTCCAAAACTTCTTTCAACATTACCTCCTGCCTGATGGGAAACCTGCATTGCTGTGAGAATTTTAATTCGCCTTCTTGCGTCCCTCACTCCTTGTTGGAATTTGAATTCTCTTCATCTTCCTGGATGTTCAGGCCACAACTCTTACAGCATCTAAATGACATCTGATTGGTTCTGCACACGTGCTGGGCAGCTGTGCCACTGTCTGGATCTGTCACCATGCGCATGGTGCTGCCCCCTGCACCACCCGGGTCCCTTCACAGCACCTGGCAGAGCCTTCTCGAGGGCTGTTGACCTTCGGAATCCAGACAAGAAGGGGCAACCTTTCTCTGAGTTCAAATGCACCTCCAAACCACGGATCTAAAAACACTCAGGCTTCTCCTTGAGGCAGGTGCACATAAAGTGACTGAGTGAAAGAATGTGAGTTACACACACTGATTCCAGAGGGTTCCAGTCATGTATGCACTTCACAAACGTACTGAGCGCTCACTGTGGGCCTGGGCGTGAGGATATAGTGATGAACAAGACCCACCAAGTTCCTACCATCATTCAGGAAGAGGAACCAGAGAAGCAAGCAAACCACCAGACCCTCAGGGGGTCTCTCTGACCCACACTGCCCTCTGTGAGGGAGGCCCCCAGCTGACACCCTCAAACCTTGGGCATTTGCATGGTGCCATAGCACCTGCCACAGGCACCAGCAGTCTGCTGTCCAGAGATAGAAAGCTTCAGTCCTGACGAGCTATGTGAGCTGGAGCAAGAGATGAACAATTCCTTGGACAGCAGTTTCCTCCTATGTCAAATGGAGATGATAGTTCCTACCTGACAGGTGTGGGGATTAAATGAGGCCATTCAGGTAAAGCACTTGGCACCAAGCTTGTGCTTGATAAACAATAACCTGTCTTCAATATGTGCATTTTTATTTTTAGGTATGTGTTTTAGTCACCTCAGGCATCCATAATAGAATGCCACCGACTGAGTGGCTTAAACAACAGGAACTTACTTCTCACAGTTTTGCAGGCTGGAAGCTCAGGGTCAGGGTGCCAGCAAGGTCAGGTTCTGCAGGAAGCTCTCTTCCTGGCTTGCACATAACCACCCTCCCACTGCATCCTCACATGGCAGAGAAAGAGAATGAGTTCTGGTCTCTTCTTCTTAATAAGGACACTAATTGACCCTGTAAGCAGTATAAGTCATTCTGACAGCCCCACCCTCATGACCTCATCTAAAACTAGTTACATCCCAAAGGTCTTAACTCCAAATACTCACACTGGGGGCTTGGGGGTTCAACATATGAATTTTGGAGGGACACAAATATTCAGCTCATAACAGCATATTTCTCTGAGACTTTACTGGGCTTGATTTTTTTTTAGTATCTATTGAAAATTAATACATTTGTGAAAGCATACATAGATGAACCTAGAGAAAGCATAGCTAAGCATTGCCAAACTTGTCCTCACTGTATTATCCCTTGTCAAAAGACAAAACGTTCCTTCAGGGAGTGAGCCGGTCACTCTTCACTGTGCCCTCTGATCCCTTCCTCACCTTCCTTAACTTTCTCTGTGCTCTGAAGAGCTCTCACAGGTCCCTTTCCGCTGATTTGCTTCATCATACTTATCATAAATTTCTATATTTTTTCATGCAATGTACTTCCCTATCAGTCATGCTTTTACTTTAATAAAATACTTTCCATCATTAGGAAAGAAATTCTGAGGACTTGCCAACTGGCACATGTAGCTTTTGCAAGGTCATGAGGATCTTGTCTTAAGGGAAATAGTCATTTTTAGTATTACTTGGAAATGAGACCGAGAGATACAGTAAGGGAGATACAACGTTTGCTTGTACAGTACATGGCTTGATGAACTGAGAATAAGAAAAATGTCAAGTTAGAAGTGAGCACAGGAGTTCGCAGAATCAAGCTATCAAAAGGTTATTTTGTTATTGCACATTTGCCGTCTCACTGCCCCCTCCCTCTAAGGCACAGTACTAATTATCTTTCTGTAGGAATCCAACACTAACCCTTCAGCCAGTATTTAGAGGCTACCATGAGGCATACCCTCATCTCTCCCAAAATATCTTGGAAATCAGGGAAATAATATTACTCTGAGGGAATTCAACTTTAAATTACTTGTACTGGATTAGAACAGAGAAATCTAAAGTCATTAAAAGCAAAAGGACCCTTAGAACTAGAAGTCTTGGCTTTATCTCCACTGAATATATTAAACTATCTAAAGCAAAAATATGCCAGTCGGAAGAGGCCAGCAGAAAGAGAATCAGAGAAACAGACAACTGTGCTCAGTAAATTACCCTGCAGAAAAACAAGCCTGAATAACTCAAAATGTTCTGATGTCATTATACTGAGACAAACACTGCAACTTAGCTCAGCCAGACACCATTAAATAATCCATTCTTCTAATTTCCTGCCTTTCAATTCTGTGCTCACCAAGAAATATTTTTATAATGATGATTTTTTATTCCAAAGGCAATACAGGTTTATTACAGAAATAATCATAAAATATGGACCAAGCCCAGGGATGACATTAATGCTTTAATATATTTCTTCTATGCCATTTTTCATACACATAAATACACAAATACACATATCAACAAAAATAGAAATGTTTCATCCTTACTGAGGTGTTTTTCAACTTGCTCTTCACTTAATAGTGAATAATGAACATCTCTGTATGTCAGCAAATATAACCTATACTACAGCAGGTTAATGGATACATATTCTTTTAAGGTGGACAATCCTATAATTTATTTAACTGAAGAGCTATTATTGCACATTTCTGCCATTTCCGTCATTTTGTCGTTATCAACAGCCCTATAGGAGACATCCTTGTAGCAAATCTTTGTACCTCATTAACCGTTTCTCTGTACAGATTCACAAGACTTTTGATACATTATCCCAGATCACTTTCCAGAAAATATTATAATTGTTCCAGTGTTTGCCAATTTTTGAAGGTGAAAACTCATTAGGTTATTATTTAATTTTATTTTTCTGATTTCTAGTGAAAAGGAACATTTTCTCATGAATCTGTTAGACATTTGAATTTTTATCTCCCTATTCATATTCCTTGCCCATTTTTTATTGGTGTATCTATCTCTTATTGATTACATACATCTTTATATTAACAGCGATATTAATTTTTGTGATATGTATTGCAAATATTTTTTGCAGCTGGTTATTCATCTTTTATTGCAGTATGGTATTTTGCCTTAAGCTCAGACTCATTTAGGAGTGATTTTGACTTTAGAATGAATTTGTCTCACTCCCTGCCCTCTCTTGGCCTCCTCCTGCCTCTTGTTTTGTGGTCACTAAATGGCTGCTGCACCTCTAGCAATCAGATCTATGTTCCAGGAAGAAGGAGAAAAGGTGGAGAAAGAGAAACCACCACTGACTCTTGCTTATGTCCATTGGCTGAACTGGTCACATGGCCTCTCCCAGCAGCAAGTGAAGGGCAGAAGAGGGTGAAGGAGAGATGGGATTAGGTGAACAAATTTACATTGTCTGCCATAGGGCAGTTTTAAATTTGTATAAATCAGTCTTTACAGACTGTCCCTGCCTTACCATGGTTTGACTTACAATTTTGTGCCTTTATGATGGTGCAAAAGCAATGTGCATAGGTACAAACTGTACTTCGAACTTTGAATTTTGGTATTTTGCTGGGCTAGTGATATGTGGTATGATCCTCTCCTGAGATGAGTGGGGGCAGCAGTGAGCTCCCAATCAGCTATGCAACAAAGGCAAACAAATGATACACTTAGAACCATCCTGTACCCACACAACCATTCTGCTTTCCACTTTCAGCACCGTACTCGATAAATTACACAAGATACTCAACTCTTTATTATGCAAGAGGCTTTGTGTTAGATGATCATGCCCAGCTGTAGGCTAGTGTAAGTATTCTGAATGTTTAAGGTAGGTGAGGTTAAACTGTGATATTGGGTAGGTTAGGTGTATTAAACGAATTTTTCAACTTATAATATTTTCAACTTCTGGTGGATATATCAGGAGACAGCCCCACTGTAAGTTGAGGGAAATCTGTATTTATTTTTTTGGTTTCATGCTTTAAAAGGTCTTCCCCAACTCAAGGATGTATTCCAGTAGATAGTTCTCTGTATTTTCTTTCATTGCCTTTATGATTTAATTTTAACATGATGTTGAAATCAAACTTTATTTCCAGATGATTTGCCAATTGTCCCCAAATCATTGTTGGACTTTCTTCACTAATTTGAAATACCTTAACTGTTTGCTAAGCGGTGAGATACACTTACTATTTTGGTCCTTACTATTCTGTTCCATGGATCTAGTTAGCTATTCCTGTGTTATGGTTCATACGTTAATGTCACTTATCATATATTTTAACATTGCAGGGCAAGTACCCCCTCATGATATTGTTTTTTCAAAAACTTCTTGACCTTTCTTGAATGTTTATTATTCAGACAAATTTTGGATTGTTCTATCAAGTGTTTAAAAAGAACCTATTTGGAGGTCAACAGGAATTGCATTAAACTTTTAAGCTGAGAAGCATCAACATCTTGTACCATTAAGCTTTCTGAACCAGATGTATGGTGTGTCAATCCCTCTTTCAGGTGTCAGTAAAGTTTTGTGATCGTAACATAGTAGGACCTTTTTTCTCTGTTTTGTATTTTTAATCAGTTATAGCTAATATATAGGAAAGCTAAATATCTGTGTAAGACTGATTTTATAGCTGATCACTTTACTGAACCCTCAATTCACTCCAAAAGTTTTCCTTACTTGTTATTTGTCTACTTAATCTGCCAGAGCCTGAAGGAGGGGTGTCACATGCAGCTTTCAGATTATTATCTGGCCTCCTGTTATGGTTCTTACCCTGTTTTTCATTACACAGTATTAAACTGCCATTTGAATTCACGAGCCTGATTAATGTGATTCTTCCCGGAGAGATAAATCTGCTGTTGTTCTGCTGAAAAAACCAAGTTTCAGAGACAGCAGAACTGAGTTGGCAGGGCTCCGCTATAAGCCTTCTTGGAAACTTTAACTTGCACTAGGGCAGGAATTTCTTCTACATCATCACTATCAGAATTAATCCAACTTCTGCTCAGAAAGTCCCAGTGATAGGAAACAGTATAATTCAAGGTTCCTAATTCCATTTAGGAGACATAAAAATTTTAAAAGGTTCTTATGTATAGAGACAAAATCTACCTAGTCTACTTTTCCCTATGTTTCCAGGGAGATTCTACCTCCTTCTTTAGCACTTGCCCTCAAATAGTTTTTCTTAGATAACATGGTTAAGATTTCCCACCATTCCCCTACCCCTACCTTGGTCTCTAAAGATGCTCCTCAAAATGCCTAGAAGTGATGGAGCTGAGCTGACACACTCTCATGGACAGGCACACACCTACCTTCCCTGTTTCAGCATCCCTGCCAACTAAATGGTCCTTTAGAAGAAGTGCCTTAAGCCAAATCTCTCCTGCCCTGCACATGAAACACCAAAACCTCTGCAAGTAAAGCTGCTTACAGCCACTTTTCTAAGAAGCTGAGGATGTGATTGGCATACAAACACATCCCAGATTTCCTCCAGGAAATAGTGCCTCGTAACCACAGCACACTGAGTTCCTTTAACAGAAATTATGTGTAAGGTAGGGTGTGCCTAAGCCAACCGGTTGGTCTGCCATCAGTCAAGACGGACCTGTTGCTGAATCTGCAATTAGGAGAGTTTGAGTGAAATCTTTCCTGGTTACAAGATGATGTGCTACATGGCCTCCCTAGGTCTCTCCCATTTCCATAGTCATGCAAGTCTGTGAAAAGCAACCAAATAAGGATAAATATATAGCAGGGCTTGAAATAGCAAACCTAATTCTACTGTCAGTCTATTTTGGTTTCTCAACTATACCAATTCAGAATGTGCTTTGGGGATTGCATTCTTCTTCTAATTGATGGAATGAAGTATATTATTCATAACCATTTTGGTTTTCCCCCCAAACGAATAGCTCTCTTCCTTTTTTTGTAGAACGTGAAAAATAGCTCTAAATTTGGCATGGGAAAGAGATACTATTTTTGGCTTAAGCAGAATTAAATCTTAGCTTCCTCAGTGGAATCTGTCTTCACTATTCTGACCACCCTTGGGGTTCAGATTGACTTCAGAATGGAGGCATTGAATTTTACATCTGACCTGAACTGCAAGAGGAAGGACAGACATTATGCTCTGTCCTCTTTGAAATGGCCTCATTTTTCCAAACTTATCTAGAATCATAGAGTTTAGGGGAGTAGAAACAATCCTAATAACCAACTAGTTCAATATTTCTCAAACTATAGCCTAAAGCACACAAGATGTCCCAAACAGGTTCTGTGGTCAAATAACTTACAGAAACACTGTTTACTGTGTCGCTCTCTTGAAAACTTGGAGTTCCTAAAGCAAAGAAACCTGTTATAATTTGTTTGCCAAATGCATTTGATCACAAAACATTTTCTTCCTATGTAATACCTAACAGCTTCTGGAACTGTTATGCCATGAAGCATACTTTAAAGAGTCCTGATCTCTTCAGTCCTTCCCTCATTTTACAGAGGAGGAAAATGACACCCATATTAAGTGTGGAGGCAGTCATCCCCCATTCCTGGCAGGGCTGAGAACTAGACCCTGGCTTTCAACAACTAGCCCAGGCTCTTTCTATCTTGAAAGAGACATCATCAATGGCGGTAGCTTTGACGTATCCGCCAGCACATTTTCATTGTCTGGAATTTGAGGGTGTATTTATTTATAGCGCACTCAGCAGTGAATCCATCAAATGCTTTGAGTGTTTTAAAAAGGACATTGGGACCTATTCGGTTGACCTAAATAAAATACTACCTTTAAATGCCACGTAATTTACTACTTGATGAAATATTTTAACACATTGTAGAGTCACATTCTAAGGGGTTATTACTTTTATATGCAAAAGTAAATCAAAAGGGTCAAATCTTAGTAAAATATGTTACTGAAATGGAAATATAGTCGACCCTTGAAGAACATGGGTTTGAACTGTGCAGGTCCACTTATACATGAAGTTTTTGCCATAAATATATTGGAAAATTTTTGTTAGATTTGTGTCAATTTGAAAAAACATTTTCTTTTCTCCAGCTTACTATATTGTAGGAATACAGTATATAATACATATAACACACAAAATATGTGTTGAATGTTTATATTATCATAAATAGTCAACAGTAGGCTGTTAGTTAAGTTTCAGGGGACTCAAAATTGCACATGGATTTTTTATTGCCCGGGGAGCTGGCACATCTTGCCCCTGCATTGTTCAAGGGTCAATTGTGTGCTTCCAGTGAGAAGTAACCGTTGACATTTCTTTTGCAAAGAGCAATAGCTGGTGAGCCAGAATTACAAAAAATTGACCAAAGGCCATGTATATATTTTTTCAAATAATGTAAATTCAAGTAGTTTGAGCACACACTCTTCAGAAGCAACATTTTTTTACTTATCCTCTAAATTCTAAAGGCATTTTGAATCTATACATGTTAACATTTCTCTAACCACACACTTATTTCTGAGACTCTGGCCTGGCTACTTTGGAATCTGCTCATGATCCTTTTTTTTCTGCCTTAATACACTAGAAGTATGAGACACACTCCCATCAGTTAGTATGTTTTAAATTGGTTTCTAGCCTCTGAATATCACATTTCCAAATATCATGTTACCAAAGCCAGTACTGGCCCAGGTGGTGCTTTTTTGTGAATCAGAAAAGGTGCCCCTTTTCTGCACCACGCACAAGGCTTGCTGAGCAGAATGCAGCCTGGATTCCAGCCCCTGTTCTCCCAGATGGAGGCTCTCATGCAAATAAAAAATTTGCACAACTAAAGGCAGGGGCCCTGTCTGCTTTTCTCCCTGGCCTCCAGCCTTCTACCCTTCTGGGGCTCAACCAATTCCCACCTGCAGACCTGACCTTCATTCTGACCTGAATCAGACCCTATTTATAGACCGTGGGCCTCTCAACTCTCCTTATTGGCTCAGCACCAGAGTCCCACTTACTCCAACCATCACAGCAGGGCTCCCGCCCGTTGTCTCTGTTTATTGCCCTTGCTGTTTTAAATGAGTCTGTGCCTTGTAACCGCCAGTTATCATCTCTAAGTCTTCAGGTCTGCCCAGGGTCAGGATGCTGTTATCCATGGACAAATCTCTTGATGCTGCTAGCCTTCCAGATTGAAATTCTGAACTCTCTTCCTCTGCCCTGGATCCTGAGATGCCGTGTTAATTATTTGGAAATCCTTCTACTTCATCTCACAGCTAGAACACCTGGACTGCAGGTCTTTTTTGCCGTGACCACTTAGGCTTGTGCTTTGTCTCCCAGGACAAGCCTACTTGCTTCTATGACTCCCTGGGGCCTCAGTTGCCAAGACCACTTTTGTGAACTAGCCCCGTCCCCACAGACCACTTCTGAATTCTGAGACCCAATAGTCCAGGTTCAACACAGATGCAGACCAGTCTCCCAGGTCCTCCGTAGCCACATGTACAATAATAGTTGATATTCAGAGGGGTGACCTGAAGAACTGAAAATTACATAAGCAAGAAATAAAAATGGTGCTTTACTTCATATTTTACTTATTAAGGTAGAAAGTAGAAGAAATACAGTTAGAGATTATCAACCACAAAACTTGAAGCAAAAGAATGCTTGACGAAATTCTCATTTAGAAAATTAAGGGTCATGGAACTATATGCTACAACAAGCCAAGGGCTGTACCTCTTTACTTCACCAAGTAAATCCATTGCCTAAAGCCATAATAGGTATTCAGTTAAAACTTGTTGAATGAATGGAAACTAAAATCAGTCCAAACACAGGATTTGGTCAGGAAAGCTTTCATTAGTTTATGTTGTCACTGTTTCACATCATACATGTGATAACCTGTTTTTTAATCATGTTGTAGTTTGTAATATTTAATAAATCAGAATAGGAGAGGATAATGAATAAAAATAAGTTTTTCACTGATATAAAGATAGCAAATTGTAAGCATTAATGATCCAAGCAGTTGATGTCACAGATCTTACTAGTAAATGTGAATGAAATGTATGTGCCTGTGTATGAAAAGTGGGCAAAATGATAATGCATAGAGGAAGTATATTTACTGCTGGCAATGTGAAGGGTTTTTTTAATGATGCAACACCCATGGGGTTGAAAATAATAATGCTTTTTATTGCCAGAATACTTGACAATTTACAAAATGCTTGAACATATGTGATCCTGTTTAATCATCACAAGAAGACAGAATAATGCAGTTAAAGGAAATTAGATGCATCATTCTTTTATAAGAACATGCCTGTGGCTTAATGAAATATTACAGCTTTCAAAAAGATTTCTGATGTATCATTAATAATAATGATTTAACTGGTAGAAGGAGATGGGAAAGATACTCTGTACAATAAAGAAAAAAACGAAAGGAAGGAACATATAGTGGCAACATTCATTGACTATGATGAAGACAGACTTATATTGTTCAGCCTGGGATGGTTATAGAATATAATTCTAAGAGATAAGTAATGAGACTCTGGAACTGAGTAATGAGATTCAGGCTTTGGAAGTCTAGGTTCAACTCACTGAAGAGGAATTACTACCATACCTACCACTTATATTGCTCTGTACTGAATGAAGTGCACTTCAAAGTGGTTATTAGTCTGGGAATCCAGAGCAGATATTGGGAAGAAGTCAAGAGGCTCTGATAACAGTAACTGGGGGACACAAACTTGCATGGTTTCTTAGCCAGTCCAGAGCCTCTCCTTATGAATATACTTCTCACTCTTGTTTGCTTTTTCCAAGAGTGTTATCACTGAAAAGCCTGATGGAGAGTCTGCCAAATTAGTCTGGAAACCTATGCAATATTCTATTTAAACAGAAAAATCCACCATTTAAACACTGTGGTGTATTTCTTTCCTTCTTTTTTCTTCTTTTTCACAAGAGTAATACAATCTTCTTGTTTAATTTTTTTCAAACATTAAATAAATACATAAAAATCTTACTTTTGTCAGAATTTTACTTGTTAAGGCAGAAAGTAGAAATACAATTAGAAAGTTTCATCTCCCCATTTCCCTCAAGGTAACCTCTGTTAATAATTCAGTGTAAAGCCCAGCAGATCTTTTCTTCTGTATACACATTTGATGAGACAACTTTCAGAGATCTTTACACTCTATTTTTGACAACTATCTTATACCAAACAGCAGTGAGAAGGATGACCAATATGTGATCCTTACCAGATTTTAAAAAGAATTCAGCTTCAGACTTTACACAGGGAGAAATTAAAGCCCCCAAGAAGTGTTTTAAAAACACATGAAAAAAAAAAGCTATTCAGTATTTGGAACTAGCCAGAGTTAGGGCTACCCAAATTCTGGTAACTGTAATGCTAACAGGTTTCTAGCTGTCAAAATTTGAAATGGTATCTGCAAGGGCTGAAATGTTTGAAATAAGAATGTGGTCAGATGCATTGCTGGTATGAACTTTTGGCTGACAAAAACAAACACCAAAATAGCAACAGAGTCTGTCTCAGATGAACGTGCTTTCCTAGCAGCCTCTTTGCTTGCAAGACATTTCTATTCCATTTTCCTAAAAGAGAATATGTTTCCACTGAAATGACAATCCTGCTGACACTGCATGGAGCACCAGAGTTCCTCAACTTCCTGATCATTGGTTTCCACACATGGTGATGTTCTGTTTTGCTATTGTAGAACCAGAGTCCCTATCTTGCAGACTGTGTTCCAAATGTTTGCGAGTCACCTGTTTGGAGCTTGGATCATGTGTTCACATAGAAACCAGTCTGGATGGGATTTGAGGGTTCCTACAAATGGCCAGTGAATTAGATTGTCTGTGAAGTGCCTAATTGTGTGCACTGTAGAAATATAACAACTTGAGTAACAATGTCTTCAGAATCTGTTTTCTTTAAGGGTCCTAACTTGGGATGACTGGAATGTGGTTCTAATCTTATGGCTGGGGACTCCTCATCCTTCCTCCATGAAGGCTTCCCAGGTCCTGGAATCACCATTTTCCAGAACCTGGGACAGAGCAAGTTGCACGAACCTGGGACCAGTGAGGAATGAAGTTGAAATCCCCCATCCAAACCAGTTTGCCTGGCGGCAGGAGCTCTCAGCCCCTCTTCGCCAGGGTGTGAATCTAACAACTTCAAAATTCAAATTGCTCATCTAAGGCAAAGATTACCCACTGGCTGGCTTTCATTGCCTCTTGCCCTCTGTATATTGGGAAAGTGAGCTTCCTTGCAGGAAGGAGGGAAGTTGTCTTTTACTTTGGGGAGTTAGAAAGAAGGTAGAGTTTGTGAGCCACATCCTCTCAAAGAAAAGCAGACGGGGGTCCAGCCGGGTTTGTAGATACTGTCTCAGAACAGAAACAGGCCCCAGAGTACTAGACACCGTAACATCTCTAGATTCAAAGATGTATTACCTCTCTTCAATTCCTCACAATAACTAGTAATATGTCCTCAAAATAAAGTTTCTGTACTTTTCTGGACAGCAAAGAGGGAGAGAGTAAGAGCCTGAGCTTTTCCTCTCTAAACAGTTTTGGGAGAACAGAATTCCAAGTATTAAAGTGGATGGTGTGGGTTTTAGGAGGATTAACCTGTAAGGGGAAGGCAGAGAGAAGATCCTCTCCAAGTGAACCAGCAGCATCCACACCACTAGAAGTGTGTTAGGTAGGCAGGTTCTAACCCCACCCTGAGCCCTGCTGAATAGAAAGCTCTGGGGTAAGGCCCTTCCCGGTGATTCTGGTTATTAAGTTCAAGCTTGAGGATTTTGACCAGTAGATAAGACCTTGAACAGATATGCTTTTATTTTTTTCCTTTTACCTTTGACCCCCTTCACCTATTTCTCCCATCCCCCACCTCCAGCAACCACCAATCTGTTCTCTGTATCCACAAGCACATTTTTTGTTCGTGTTTTGTTTTTTTAGATTCCACATATAAGACAAATCCTACAGTATTTGTCTTTTTCATTCTTTTTTATGGCTGAATAATATATATATTATATATTAATGCAATAATATATAATATATATATACCACAAGATTATTATTTTGCTATTGAGTTGTATGAGTTCCTCATGTATTTTATATATTAGCCTCTTTATCTGATATATGATTTGCAGATATTTTCCCCCATTCAGTAGGTTGCTTTTCATTTTGGTGGTGGTTTCTTTTGCTTTGCAGAAACTTTTTAATACATGATAGCCCCATTTATTTTATTTTCGCTTTTGTTGCTTTAAAAGCACAGGTGATTTTAAATGCTGGCTCTGCTACTTAACAGCTGTGTATTGAGCAAATTAGTTAGTCTCTCTCAATTTATGGAGCAGATTAAATGAGATAATATATTTGAAGCACTTAAGTGCAATGCCAGACCTATAGAAAGCACTCACTAAGTGTTACCTTCTAGGGTCACCATTATGCAAGAGGGGAAGGGAAAAGGTAAGTCCTAAAGACCTTCAACAACTTAGCACAGCATTAACCAGTTTAAAGGGCCCTTTCAGACTCTGACATTGTATTTCCAAGGAATCCAAAGTTTAGAGAAATTCTGTGTGATTTCATTCACACAGAAATTTGAAGAGTAGTCCTCATCCTGGCTGATCATCAGGAGTCGCCTAACCCCCAAGTTTTTAAACTGTCCTGCCTGGACCTTCAGAACCATAATCTTCAGGGCTAGGCCCTGGGCATCTATAATTTTTTATATCTCCATGGGCAATGCTACAAAACAGCTACTGGAATTGAAGGGGATAATAACTAGAGCTAACAGGGACTGAGTATTTATTTGTGCCAGGCACTATGCTAATTTCTTTATTTACTTTGCTTCATTTAATTTTCAGAGCAATGCGAAGAGGTAGATACTAGCAGTTTCTTTATTTTACAGATGAGGAAACTGAGGTATAGAGACCTTAAATAACCCAACCAAGTTCGCATAGCTGAGAAGTGGTTTAGAACTGAGCCCAGGTTTGAGCTATTAATTGCACTTAACTGATACATTCATTTACTCATTCATCCAGGTTGTATTTATTATGTCCGACCAGGTAACACCTTGAGAGTGGGGAGATATAAACATGAATAAAGATTTCCATCCCCATCAAGAAGTTCATGGCTTTGTGTGTGTGTGCAGAATGAACAAAGGACAGACTGCCTCATTTTCAGGGGATGTCATGTGGCTGTGTTTGAAAGGCTGAAAAGGTTTTCTGTGACTACCACTCTTCCATTTAATGACCATTTACAGAATCCATCCCCTGTGCAAATCAGCCCCCAGACTGTGAAGGCCTGACCTGTCTGCTGGAGCCAGCCTTTCCCGCAGGAACAGCTCTAGGGCAGCGTGTCGTTCAGCGCTAGCAATCCCACAGAGTGGGTCCTCAGCCTTTCCCGCTGGCGTCCTATCATTCACTTGATAGTACTGATATTCAGATAGCCATCCACTCCCCTTGACTGGCTGATCAATCAAACCATGAGGAAGGAGGCACGACCCTACAGGTCTGGTAGGCCGACTCTCTTCCAGGTATAAAACCTATCACTTACACCTAAAGTGACGACTGTTGCAAAGGTTTCCAGTAAACTACAGAGAAAAGACTGAAGCCTGCTTTTCAGAATCGGGCAATGTTAGCGCGGCCGAATCCCTGGACATAGTGGAAGGAGGATCAGGACCCCGAGCTCCGTCCGGGATCTCGAACCAGCCTGGCACCTGGCTGCCGGCGCGACCTGCGACCCCGCACTGCCTCCTAGAGTCGAGGCTGAGCATTGCTTCCAACAGACACTACAGGGCGGCCGTCACCTTGGAGCCGGCGAGGAATCCCTCCCTGGAGGACAGCCTGGGCAGCCATCGGCCCCGGCGCTGAGCTGGGGACAAGGCACACGTGTAGCCGTCACGTCCCGCCGCCCGAGAGCGGGGGAGGAGGCCGGGGTTGGGGCTGCGGCCCTTCCCCGGACCTGTACTCAGCTTGCACGGGGGGCGGTGGCAGCGGAACCTTCCTCCTCCGCCTCCCTCTCGCTTCCACCCGGGCCCCGTTGGCGCCGGACGCGGCGGGGGAGGCTTGCAAGCATGGAGGCGGCACGCGCCGGGAGTGGGGAGCCGTCCCCTCGGCTGGAGGCTTCGGGATCCACTGAAGACCGGCTTTTCCCGGTTAAAGGTGTGCAGTGGCGGGGTGCGGCTGTCGCGGCGAGCTGGCCCGGGGCCCTGCCTGCGCTGGAGCGGGCATTCCCGGGGCACACCTGCCCCTGGGTCGCCCGACAGGTCAGCCCGTGGGGTTGTGCGGCCCGGGCTTGGGTCAGCGGGTGTGCGGGCCGAGTCTCCCCTGGGTCGGGACCGCCGCCCCACCTCCACCGCCTCCCTCTTCTGACCCCCCGGGAGAAACTTCACGCCGCTCTCTTCGGGAAGAGCAGGGACCCTGCACCCATTCTCTGCCCTTGGGAACTGTGCCTCAGAATGACCTCAGGAACCAGAGGTCGTGAGGTTACGCAGGTTTCACAACCGCCATCGCCTGCCTTTGGCAAGAGCTGCTTAGCTATCGTTTCTCGAATTCCAAAAAATGATTTAACATGTAATTTAAATAGTATCTGAAACTTATTTGTATACATCTTTTAACTTCCCCTTTCCTCTCCCCACCCTCCGCACCCTTTCCTGGAAATTCTTTGCAGGTGGAATTTTCCTTGGTAGCGTTGCTGCAGCAGGAATGCTAGCTGGATTTGTTACGACATTATCGTTGGCTAAAAAGAAAAGCCCTGAATGGTTCAATAAGGTTTGTGACACCGAAATCCATTCTTAGCATTGTTACTGTTTACAAATAAATGGCAGCTGCTTTGCATAGGGAAAGTACTTTTCTAAAAAGCAAACCTGTATACATACACTTCATAGAGTCAAGTGTACAAATTAATCAGTGGTCTTTATTTTCATTTAAAAGGACTATTTCGTTATCTGCTTTCTCAAATTTTAGTAGAACAAGACTTTGAAAGCTCATCCAGTACATTTTCTATTCACAACATAACTTTAAAGCTAAATCGAGGTAATTTACTATTAGTTGGAAGAGCCCCAGTATTTTATGTACCACTAAAAAAATGATGCCAGTGAAACTTTACACGACACTGATTGCAAGAGGCATTTCTATCGTAGAGATGTTAAAATATTGAAATAAAGTGCATCTTAGACCAGTGAAAAGCATAGGTCAGCTCCCTGAATCCAGAGACCATACATGTTTGTGCACGGCTGTGGCCCCATTTCCTAGAAAAGTACCTACCACATATTAGTTACCCAGTAAATTTTAGTTGAATGATTATAACCTACATAAGGCAGAAAACCCTTACTCCATGAGTAAGATTGAGCAGTCATTCTGCTGTGGTCCTGTGTACCTCATTTCCCAAGTTGATGAGAAATTTTTTTTGCGTTTACTTGCAGATTACCTGTTCTTATGTATTACCCTATCTCTGCCTTCCCCACCCCATATGGTTTATTGCTTCATTGCTTCGGTCAGTGTTAACTTGGGAGCTTTTAAATCAGGCACTGTGCTAGTTAGGTACAAGAGATGCAAAAATTAAACATATATGCCTCTCAGGAAGCTAGAGACAGTTAATAAATATTACACAAATAACTATAATTAGAATTTGATGTTTATTTTGGAAGGTTAGTGTTATGTGAAAAGTCATAAACCAAATTCCCTTCCTACTTACATTTAATAATCTAGTAATCATACTTAAGCCTTATAAATACTGTAATGAAAAGAGACTACATTTAAAGTGCATTTAGATCCTCCATGTGAGTACTCAAGGGCTTATATGGAGGTTCCTAAACCACTGGCATGAACTTCATCGTCACTTTACCCCTTTATTAGTGAATATTTTCAAGCAGAAATAAATGTTTTGGCAGAAATCAGTAAAACTTGACTGGTAGTGGTGCTTTAACGGTGGAATTTGGGTTGATTTCTAAGCCCACGTTACAATGTTAACTTTTGGCTCTTTTTGAGAATCTGATGAAACCTAAGGATTCCCTTTCAGAAAAAAAAAGCACATAAACATGTTCACAACTTGGCATTCTATTTTGTGGCTCTGGGATTTGAGCACCACATTTGCCCTTTGTGGTCTAACATGATGATTTTCAAACTGTGGACCACAGACTTCTGGGGATCTTTTATACTCTTTGGGGGATCTGTAAAGTCAAACCTATTTAATACTAAGACGTTTGGGCCAGTGATGTAGAAGCAATGAGGGTGTAAAACTGCTGATGCCTTGGTGGAATCACGACTGTGGCACCAAACTGAACTGACAGTCATTTTGTCCTCCATTACCATGCACCTGTAGTTAAAAAAAAACAAACAAAACCATCATTGTGTAAGAATGTCCTCATCCAAGCAGTAAAATGATTAATTTTATTAAATCTTGACCCTTGAATATACCTCTTTAATGTTCTGTGTGAACAAGTGGGAAGTATGCATAAAGCACTTCTGCTTTATACCAAAGTAAGATGCTTTTCTCCAGGAAAAGTGTGTGAGTTGCATGTTGAACTGGCCACTGCTTTTCATGGAATATCATTTTTACTTGAAAGAACAACTGACAAACTAATTATTCAAAAGTGGGTATTTGGTAGACATTTTCTTCAAAATGAACAAAATGAGCCGTTTCTTCAAGCAAACAATTGTCAATATTTGTTGCTAATGATAAATTTTGAGCTTTCAAGTGAAAATTAGATTTTAGAAAACTTGTATCTGCCATTGTGAGTTTTACAGCTGCTCACTACTTAAAGTGAGATTGGTGGTGATATTAATGATGTGATTATTTAACATTTAATAATGGTGTCAATATTTCAAAGATCTGTATAACATGGTAAATCAGTTTTCTGAATAGTGATACAGTGGTTAAGGTCCATTCAAGCTGCAAACTAGACTAATGGATTTTAATATACCAAGTACAAAAAGTTCATTGATATGACTTCAGGTTCCGTATTGCAGCTAACCTTTAAGAAGCTATTTCATCAAATTTTGGTAGAGTATCAAAGAAGGAAGACTATTAAAATACTCTTCCTCTTTTCCAACCATATATCTGTATGAGGCTGGATTGTACTGATATTCTTTGAACAAAAAGTACGGTGCAACAGGTTGAATATAGAAGCATATCTGAAAAACCATCTGTCTTTTATTAAGTCAGACATTTAAAAGATTTATAAAACTGAACATTGCCTCTTTGCACTCAATTTTTGTTTTGTGAGATATTTTTCATAAAAATAGATTTATATGAATCTATAATGAGTTCATTATTTTAAAATGAGTTAGTACAACTCAGAATTTGTTAAATTTCTAATACATTAAGTATTGATAAATATAATCCACATAATCAGGAATCTTTGGGATCCAAGTATAAATGGATTCTGAGACTAGAAAGTTTGAGAGCCATTGTTCTGGGACTCTGAATGTGTAGAATTCTGCCTCCCCTTTGGAGAAACATTTGAGTTAGAGCTTTACCACTGATCTAGACTCTGAGAGGTAAAGTGGTTTGCAGAGGGCCCAGAGGTTCCAGAGCTGTTCGTGAATTTACATTAAGCAAGCAAGCAAGCATTAGTTTAAGCACTAAGCTTAACACTTAGGCATTGTACTTCAAATTCATTGCCTGTAATTTTTCTCTAACATTAATAATGGTAATAATATCTAACATTTGAGTGTTTATCATGTACTAGCTGTCACTATAAGGGTTTGGGCTCACTTAACCCCAATCACAGCTTTCTTACTGTACTGTTGTCCCCATTGAACTGAGGCACAGATGGATTAAGCAACTCATTCACCGTGGCACTCTCTCCATCTTCATTACTTATAGGAAATAAATACTATTTTTAGCAAAGTTTTATTTAAATAGATTTCTGTCCACTAGCCTGGAAAGCTGGGTATTAATTTTAATACAGATTCATATTGCAACCCAACAGGACTTTAAAATTACCAGCTTTTAGTTGGGGACTGCCTTCACTACATTAATTCCTTTAATGTCTCATTCACACTGTCTTACCTGATTTTTGTGGTAGAAAACTGGGAGTTGAAAAGCAACAGTAAATGCTAATGAACGTTCATTTTTCTTTGTTCTTCTTTGAGTAAACAGAAAAAGGAAGGTGCAAGCTAAGCTGGCTTTTAAAAATATATGTACGTATATAATACATGTATAATTTCTTCCCTTCCCAGGGAAATAAGGAATTTTTATGTTTCTAAAATAAAATATAGGCCAAAGTACTTAAATTGGACGTGGGTTAGTAATATTTGGTTAATGGTACTGCTTCTAAATGAAAATTTAGGCCAATTTGGAAGTTAGTGCATTTACGTGAGGTCTGTGCTATCTAGGGAAACATTCTGAAATTATACCAACATTAAAAAGGTACATTTTTTTTATCAGAGAAAATGGCTAAAGAAATATCTCTTGAAAATCTGATTGGATCTATGGTGTATCTATTTAAAGTGTAATTCAGCAAATACTGAGTATTATTAGGGCTAGGCATGGTACTAGGTGTAGGGATACAGATAAAACATTGCTGTGTGATCAGTAGCATTCACAATCAGAAATAAACGCAGTTAAAAAAAGCTTTATCAAATGGATTAAGCAATATGAAGAAAATTATTCTAAAAAAAAAAAGACTTGAATGGTGGAAATGTATTTCCAGATGGAAGGCAGGATGTTATAAATTTGCTATCTCTTACAAGATTAACAAATTAGTGTGATATCATTTAATGAAAATGCCAATGAATGGTGATTGGAGATATCTTGACAGAATGTTCTAGGGTTTTTCTGAAAGAGTTAATAGGCAAAAACAGCAAAGAAAGTTTTGAAAAAAAGTAATGAGTATGATGTACTTTCTGGATATTAAGATTTTATGATACTATAATTAAGTCTGTGGTTATGGCATAAAAAATAGATAATAGTGCAAAAATAGCTTAGACAGGAACCTGTATATGTAAGTTTCTCAAATAAATTGGGAGGTGAAGAATTTAATAGAGTGGTGCTGGGGCAGTTGCTAGGCAGATTTAGTCATCAGCTTCCATCAGAATCAAGATACTGTAAATACCAGATGAGCTAAGAAATTAGGGGTAAAAAGAAGAGACAATTTAAAAACAAAAATGCAGCTAAAAGAAAAGAGAAATGACTGACTTTTGGATGGGGAAGGTTTTAGTAAGCTTATAAGTGTTAGAATGCATTTTTGAACAAAAACAAACAAAAGCAAGATAAAAGGAGTTAAACCAAACTCAGAAAATATGACAGCACGTATGATAGGTACAAGAGCTAAAGAACATTAATACATAAAGAGAATATGCAAATAACAATTTGGGTAGATAACATACCTATACAATTCAAAAGGCAAACGTTTGGCATGACATAAACTTTTGAAATGGTCCTTGTGAAACACCACTGTATCTTAGGACAGCCTTTTGAACAAACACTTTGCAGTATGTATCAGCTTGTAAAATTCCACTTTGAGGAATTTTTCCTGAAGAGTTATTCAGAAATGAAGAGAAACATTTAGGCACAAAGAAACTTCTAGTGTAAAAATTATTGAAATTAGTATACATTAATAACAAATAGCTAAGTTATGTTAGTTCAGTGTAACCATTAAAAATATTTGAGTTCTTGACTTTATAAGATAATGACTACTGAAGATTTAAAAATTTTTAATGGTGTTAAATGTTTTTAAAATGTCCACAAACAACACAAGAGGGAGAATATGGCAAAACGTTTACCCTGGTTGGCTGGATAATAACGTAGATTTTTTTCATTCATCCTTCTGCTTTTTCTTACATAACTAAATTTCCACAGTGATTTACAATCAGAGAAAATAGGATTCAACTTTTGAGAAGTTAAATTCTTTATTATAGTTTCTGAGCATTTTTGTTTTGTCTATGTGTAGTGTGTTTTAGCAGACAGGGAAAAATAATTCTTGTATTTCCTAAATTCTATAGATTCCTTAAAACAAAACAGAAAGATAAATTACATTTCATAGTGGGATCAAACTGTGGAAATTAAATGAGTGTCCCAAATTGGTTATTTGGTAATTTAAAATTCAAGTAGGCCTTTAAGCATTGTCACTCTCTGCTTCCAGTAGTGTATATATTTGTATTATCTCATGTAATGATGGCTTTTATTTTAATTTCCGTTTAAAAGATACTTCATTTGTATTTCATATTGTGTTGTATTTACAGTTGGATATGGTAAATGCTGGAATGGCAAATTCCCTTGGTGTAAAAGCCAGACTGCGCTGGTCTCAGCAACTACAAGCTGTGAAACCTTGAGCCAGTTACTTAATCTCTCTCTGCTAATGCAGAGTTAAATTTTTAAACAAAAATACACTGCCAACTTACATTTTACATTACCCAAGCATAAAATTGGGAAACACCTTAGAAATCAAATACAGTTCCTCCCAGAATCTTTGTCTTTTAATGGCCACCTTACTCCTGCCACCACCCTGCTTCATTGCTTTCAGTGATGCTTATTCCCTTTTTGAAGCATCCATTGCATTCTTATTCTTCTCTAGTCAAATTTATGTGCTGATAATCTGGGAGTTGTTCATACTATAGTTGTAGATTTTTACCTTAATTTTATGACTTGAAACACAGAAGAATCACTGTTTATTTTCTAATTGTTATTAATAGCTTCCCTAAGATGAATTCCTGTGTTCCAGGCATTTTGCACATATATTTAGAAGTACTCACACTAACATATCCCACATCTTTTCTCAAATTTGGATTTAGTACACCTATTCCAGGAACCCCTCCTTAAAGCTTCCTCTTCCTGCAATATTAGATATGGTGTCCTTCTCTGGGCCTGTAATGCCATGTATGTATAGTTCTATTGTTACACTTTACATTTAGATCATAATTAACTTTTATGTGTCTTTGTACCCCTATCCCCCCTACCCTGCCCTCCCCAAGCGAATCAGGAAGAAGTTGCTCTGTTTCCCTCTGTCTCTCCAGTACCTAGGACAGCTCCTGGCACAGTGCATTGCAGGCTCAGTGTCTGTCCATCAGGGAAGTTGTGGCTTAAGTCATGTAGTTTATTAAGTAGCAAACTTGATATTTGAGCTTGGGTTGGTCTGGTTTTCCAGTATTATGTACTTACACAGAGATTCATTAATTTCAAACACTTCCCAAATATTTATTTTCTGAAATGACTTTTACCCGAACCTTTTTGTCTTCATTGCAGGGAATTATGGCCACAGCTGCCTTACCAGAGAGCGGGTCTTCCCTTGCCTTGCGAGCCCTGGGTTGGGGCTCACTTTATGCATGGTGTGGGGTTGGTGTCATCAGCTTTGCAGTCTGGAAAGCTTTAGGAGTTCACAGTGTAAGTAACTACAGTCCTGTAATTGGTATCTGGAATGTTCATTCTACTTCTCGTGGCTAAATCTTCTGATTTTCAAATTTGGATAGTTTGTTCACTGTCTTGGGAAGTGATGACATAGAATGTGATGAAATTCTTACTAATAACTAGGTAACTTCTCATTACTACTAAATCATATAAATAATTTAAATATTTGAAAGTGGCAAAACATCTAATATAATTAATGACTAATGCATAGCAAATGTTTGTTCTGTATAAATTGGCATTAGCTACCTGTTCAGTAAAATTAATTTGGAACATTTTCTATGCTGTTGACATCTATATATATAAATATCCTTGTGAAATATTAAAATATTTTAAAATTAAATTATTTAATGTATTTACACATTATTGGAAAAAATCCTTGAAGTATGTGTGTGTGTTATTTATACCCCAAGCTAAAAAAAAAGCTGTGTATTTGGACTGATTGGCTTTTTTTTTTAAACCTACTGGTAGAGGGTCTGTGGATCAGGCACTTCAAGGCAGGTGAGAGTTAATAGTGGTTTGGAATAGGAGGCAGCAGTGGAATTGATGAAAAGAGGTTCTGGATATATTTTGAAGGCAGAGTCAACAAGGATTTGTTACGGATTGGATGTGAGAGTTGAAAAAGTGAAGTTAAGGATCTCCAAGGATTTTGGTCTGAGCAACTGAAAAAAGGGTGGGGGTCAGTGCGAGAGGAGCCCCAGGAGATAATGTCAGGAGCTCTGCCTGGGACCTGTAAGTTTGAGGTATCTGTTAGATAGCCAAGTGGAGAGTGAGAAAGCTGTTAGACACAGAAGGTTGGAATTCAGGGGAGAGGTACAAGATATACATTTGAGACTCTCAGTATATAGATAGTATTTAAAGGCAGGAGACCAGAGAGCTCCCTGGGCCAGTGGATATAGAAAGGAAAGAGGTCTGCAGAAGGAGCTCTTGAGCCCTACCTAAGTTTAGAGGTTGGGGAGTGAGGAGAAAGTAGCAAAAGAGACTTCCCTACAGAAGAAGTAAGGAGAACCAGGAGATGGTGATTTGGATGCCCGGTGAAGAAAACATTTTGAGGAAGTGTATGCTGGGGGTAGTCATTAAGCTGAGAACTGATAGTTAACTGAATTAGCAGTGTGGCCATCATTGGTGGGTAAAACCTGAGTGAGTCCAGCCAAAGGACAATGGAGCAGAGAGTGGAGGCAGTATGTGTAGGCATCTGGAGTTTTGCTGTAAAGAAAGAAATGGACTCATAGCTAGAAGAGGGAGTGGGGTCAAGAGAGTTGTTATTGTTTTTCTTTTTTTTTTAAGTTGGGAGAATTAACAGCATGTTTGTATGCCGATGGGAGTGATTCAGTAGGCGGGGGGGATTGCAAGGTGGGGGAATAGATGCAAGGGAGGAGGGAGTAATGGGTATTATAGACATTACTGAGTTTTTCACATTTGGTTTAATCATAACTAAACAGAGGCACTATTGTACTTCCACTCAAAATAAACTGTTAGACAAATAGATGTTGCTTTTCTCCTAGTCTGACTAACCTTTATTTCTAAAGTAGCTTTGTTGGCTAGTCACCATAATGGTAAAGTAGGTACTGCCTGGAAAAGTCAGCAAACCCATGCCTGAGGAGTTTCGATGACTTTGTTGTTACCTCAGTTTTACTTTTGACCAATAAGAAATCTACTCTTCCACTTCTGGTGTCGTACCAAACATTTTAGGCATAGCAGATTATTTAATCTTTATAATAACTGAAATAGATATTAATTAATATCCCCCATTTTATATATGAGGACATTGAGAGTCAGAGTCAAATCTCTTACCCAAGATCATACAGCTTGTAATCGACAAGAGTCAAGGTTTGAACCCAAGTCTGATAGTCTTTAGCACTTAGATTTTTTCCAGTGTTACCTCCCCTAGCTAAGATGGGAAATAATGGAGTATGTGGAAGGGGCCAGGTTGAGGGGAAGGAGTTATAGTGAATTGGGTTTTGATTATGATGCCATCCACACAGTTCTTGGTAAGTGAGAGGTTTTACTGGGTATCTTCAACGTGGGCCTCACTTCCCAACACCATAATTGACATCAGTCTGGTATAGGACTGGCCATTCTTTTCTCATAAAAGGGAAGACCTCCTTGTAGCCTTCAGCTTCAGTAGAAAAAAATTGCTTAGGATGTAAGAGTAAATACATTTTTTGAAAAAAAAAGTGGAAAAAAGTAGGAAGAAATATGGTAGAAATAAGTGAATGAAATAATGGGTGTCTGGGTGAATTTTTTATTCTATTTTTCTGTATTTTTCTTAAGTATGTATTGCTTTAACAATGTTACTTATAAAAAATAGTGCTCGATTTTACTTTTATTAATTTATGCTAAAAATGAAGTACAACTACCTAGAAGTCACAAAATTTGTTTAAATGAAATCTACTTGGTGGAGATGAAATACATTAGTTATATAAAGTTATTAAGCTTTTGGTTTCTATAAAAAAGCTTTTAGTTCTATAAGGCTCTATTAACACTTTACATTGACTGCATAGAAATGATACGTGGATTTCTGGAGTTTAGTAATGTAGGTCATAAAGTGAGTAGTGAAGTTTTAAAGTTATTTGAAAATAGGAATCGTCTTTGATGTAAAAGAGTCAGAATGAATCAACCCAAATTTGCATAGACCAACAAAATTGTTATTTAAATTAAATTACACACTTAAGAACTTGGGCTTCATGTACTAGACCATCTATTTTAGATTCTAGAATGCGAACTTTGTTTTATGGCACTGATAAGAGATTATTGTCTAAATAAAATATTTGGGGGAGAAAAATTATTTTCTGTTGGCACTGCTGAATATAAGAACACTTGGAATCCTTTTATACTTCATTTTCATGTTTTTAACTAAAAAGAGAAAATGCGAATACATTCTCTCCCTACCAACAGGTCATTAGGCATATCAAGTGATCTCCGTGCCTGAGAATTCTCAGAAGCCATTGATAGTTTTTCAAGGGCCCATCTTTTAAAAGCAGTAGTGTTTATTAATTAATTCATTCAGAAGACATTTGGGGGTGACAAATCAAAAACTCTAAAGACAGGGAGATCTCTGCAATACAAGGATTCATTGACATTAGCCAGATAAAGGACTAAGTCCTGGGAAAGGAAGTTTCTGCTTCAGCAGCAGCAAGGCCAGTTAACAGCAACAATTTGTCTGCCAGGCTCATGGAACAGGCGTTTTTGAGAGGCCTCAAGGAAAGAAAGTTTTTAAAATTCACATTGGCTACAGACAGGGAAGGTGGACTAGTGCAAAGCAGGGACAGTCCTGGGATGGGTAGTTAGTCCTTAGAGAAGGCTTCTGGATTGGCTCTTGATGATGGTCGGACCCTGGTCATCACTGAGGGATGCATGGTCCTGAGAACCTTCTAGATGATTGTTGAAATGACTTTGTCTGGGAATGTGGAGTTTCTGGTTAGCTTTGGTCCGAGGTTATTGACTGATGACCTTCCCTTGTCTCTCCGTCTCATTCTCCAGCCCTTATGTCATTTAATTTAGGACATTTCAGAGTTTTTCCTTATGGGCCTACCCTGAATCTGGTACTATGCTAAGACATGGCTCCCCAGTACACTGTTATTATGGAAGACTTAGGGATTTTAAGACTTTCTAAGCAAATTCATATTACATGACCCTGCTCTGAGGTCTGTTTCAGCTCTGCATATAAAAAGTTCCTGCATTTAGAAAGTTTGGATGATAACTGTGAGGTTTATCAGTGATGAACTTTTATCACTATTTATTGCCTCTTTTGGGGACTTACCTTTCTATGACTAAGGAAAACAGTCTTAATCAGAAGATGTTGAACAGAAATAGTCCAGGTCTGTGCACTCAATAATAATTGAGATTATCATTCTAGATAAATGCAGGTAAATCAAAATCAGTTCTAGTGTCAAATAATTATTGGTAGCTATGGTGAGTCGTATTGATGCTCCAGTATAAACCCCTTTCAAGAAAAGGGTGCCATCTAATGGCTGACTAAGAGCAGCTTACATTCCCTATTTTAATCACAGCTACATCTGCTGGCCTAAAGGAGAACATGTTGAAAATGCATAAAGCCAAGCTCTTCAGTTTCTTAGAAATATTTTGGATTTATTCTTTGTTTACTCATAACTATTATGGAATTTCAATTCACATAGAACATGTATAATACATAAGATATAAATATAAATTTGTATGTTACACAATGGTATGTCATTTAATCAGAAGTTCCAAGAAAGGAGAGCTGGTGGAAGCTATGTTGTCAACAGAACTCAGCAGATGAACCCAGGATTTAAGCTGTGACCCTCCCTGACCCAGGTAGAAATCAGGAGTGGTTTAGCCTGGCCTGCCTCACCAGCTCTGCCCTGCTGACCAGCCCATGGGCCAACAAGCAAGATCCAAATGCTCAGGATGGCCTTATCAGTTACTCTGAATTATAGTATTTCATCATCTGATTATGGCTGAGGCAACGTTAATTTTATCACAGTAACTTAATTATGAAAAGACTGAACATTTACACTGGGTTTATGGTTCCCTAATGCAGCTGTGCAAGTGATCCCGGGGGACTGACACATTCAGGCCAGGTGAGTGCACAGCAGGGCCTGTTCGATTAGGTTGTTTTATTAGGGAAGACATTTTAAGTTCAGAAAATAGTTGAACTAAATGCTCTTCAGTGAGTAAATAAGGATCTCTAGTGATACCAACTGGTAGTTCCCCCATTATCAAAGAAAAAACCATGCCACCTGCAGTTATTTACATGTTACTCAAGCATACACATATGACTTGAACTTTCTTTCCTTTTATTATTTGTATTAGGTATTGAAACTTAAAGGATTTCTGAAAAGGTTGAGTGTATTTATGGTTAGACGATCTTTTTTTCTTCCCTTAGAAGGGAAATGTTAAATGTGTAAATAACCCCTGATTGATACGATTAGGCACTTTATAGCTTTTTATGCCTGTGCATCCCTGTTCAGCATTTGTTTGAGGTGAAGTTGTTTCAAAGTACTGGTCAGAATCACTGATTGCTAATATTTACTGTGGCTTGTATTCAATATATTCATGGTACTTGGTATGGTTAAAATTTACAGTAGTTGCCCTCAGAGGAGCTAAAAACTCAATGGTAATAAAACTACTAATGAAAATATTCTTAGTTAATTGTGAAATACTTTAAATTGTCCAGAGATTTAAATTTGAAAATTTACTAATGGAGTTTTTTGCTTTTTTTTTTTTTTTACCATGGGATAAGAAGTATTTGTTTTTATTTACATATATTGGTGCTTATTTTTAAAGAAAAAAATATATAGGACCTATCTTTTTTTAAACAAGGATAGTTTTTTAAACGAGGATGTACTCATTTGTTCTGAGAATAATCAGTGTAGAAAAGTACAGAAAAGGAAACAAAATCACCAGAAATCTTACTGAGTTGTAATCACTACAATAGAAATATCCTTTCAGACCTTCCTGAATAAGCATATTCATGTAATTGTATATAAATGTTTCACTGTACTACTGTGGAACCTTATTTCACTGAATAGTCACAGAAACTCTGCACAGTAGAGTATATAAATCTCTATCACTTTTAATGGCTACCTGGTACTCTATTGTGCATTATAATTTATTTAATCAGTCTCCTGCCAATAGCATTTAGATTGTAATTTTTCACTATTAAACACCATAGTGAACCTCTGTAGGCATACATCTTTTTGTGCTTTTCTTGGTCAAGAAATTTGTCCTAAAGACAGAAGATGTTACTGTTGAAACAAAAGGTATTTTTAAAATGTAATTTAAAAATCTGTTGCTAAAGGGGAAGTTCATACAATTTAGAAGTTATCAATAATGCATGCAAGTGTCCTAGCACCCTTGCCCTAGTGCCTTCTATTACTCTGAAATTTTTGCCAATCTGATAGATGGAAAATAATCTCTTTTTTCCTCTGCAACTCTCTTAAATCCTACTGCCAGAAAGGCATCTATGGAAATAATCTGTGATTGGAGTCTTGCAAACTCTCCAGCACTAGGCTTAGCTCCTCATCTGCTTATGCAGGTTGCTTCTTTCTCAGGAGCCCAGGCCTCCTTTTTTTAAAAAAACAAAAGGTAAAACATGTAAATAAAACATACATTTAAAATATTTCTCTAAAATTGGCATTTGATTTCCCTACTAGAAGACTTTCAGAAAGTACTATTATACTTTTTCTCTAGGGCAATAGTGGATGCACTCTAATAAAATTTATTTTCTCGACTCTTTTTTTGTAGCTACTGCTAGGTATACTTTTTATGTTAATATTTAGACTCATTTATTAATTACCTTATGACCAGCCTTGAGAGCTTTTGCTAATTATAGTCAGATCTCTTTCCTTTGACTTTTTGCTAGTTTTGCTTTTACCAACATTCTGGTGTATCTCATATTAAGTATATTAATTCTCCCACTGTTCAAATGAAGCACCATTGTAGGTGAATGCTTGAACCCCATCTTTAAATAAAACTATGAAAAAGCTTAGAAGTTTTTAATTTTTAAGATATCTAAGAAGAAAATAGATTTTTTTGCTGTATATTTCTTATAGGTTTGGTCAAAGGTTAAAAACAAATCTAAGTCCTGGCAGATTGTTGAATGATAGCCACTTTTTCATTATCTGCAGGGAAGTCTGTAAAGAAGCCAAAACATTTCCCTTCTGCATCCTTGCCTAATCTAATTTCATTGCTTCCAAACATCTGTACCAGCTTCAACCCCCAGGAAGCAAGCTCCAGTTTTTTATTCTGATTACCATTTGTCAGCAAAGCCAGCGCTGCTTCCACTTCCTAATAATACCTTATTAGAACACCCGGAACAGAGAGTCTCATATCTTGCAGAGATAGTTCTGTCTGTCAGACTCTCTCGACTTCAACAGCTTAGGCATTGAAAAATAATATCCTGGAATCCTTTTTAAATTAATTGGAAGTGGCACAGTGCATTGGTTAAATTCAGGTCTGAGGTGACAAGAACATCTCTATAGCCCTTATTTCCCGTGCCATTGCGGCCCTAATGGGCTTGGCATCCCGGTAGCAAGAGGCACCCGATGTCATGTGGAGGAGCATTTGGAGGCAGAGAAACCGAATTACAGGGCCCTTGCTCAGTTTAAAATGGAAGATAATGACCAATTGACTTATTTTTAAGCCAAGGTGGGGAAAGATCGCATATTGCCAAGATACCTCTTAAGAAACCACCAATTTCTTTTTATAAGCAAATTGGCCCCAAAGCATTTTATAAAGCGGGAAGGTGTAGCAGTTGCTCAGGAAGGTAAGCTCTGCCGTGAAAGCACTTGTGTTCCAAGGCCTGACACAAGTCCGGTGTCATCACCTCAGGAATGTTCTCAGCCTCGTCCACTGGGGCACAGGCATCCTGATTTCACCTGGGCTCCCTTTTTCTTCCCCTTTATGTCTTATACTGAGCATAGAAAACTGGACTTACATGAGCAGATCTCTCTAAAGCATCATGAAGACCTTTTAGTGTATGCTCTCCCCTTAAGCTTTGTTTTTTGTTTTTCTATGTTTTTTTTAGTTATTTACTATCTTTTACCTATTTAATGATTCTTTATTTTATTTTATTTTATTTTATTAAGGTATCACTGATATATACTCTTATGAAGGTTTCACATGAGCAACATTGTGGTTACTACATTCACCCATATTATCAAGTCCCCCCCACACCCCATTGCAGTCACTGTCCATCAGCGTAGTAAGATGCCACAGAGTCACTACTTGTCTTTTCTGTGCTATGCTGTCTTCCCCTTGACCCCCTGACACCATGTGTGCCAATCATACTGCCCCTCAATCCCCTTCTCCCTCCCTCCCCACCTGTCCTCCCCCACCCCTCCCCTTTGGTGACCGTTAGTCCCTTCTTGGAGTCTATGAGTCTGCTGCCCTTAAGCTTTGTTTTAAAAGGTACCGTTATTGGTTAGTCATTTACAAATACCTCAAACTATGAAAAAAATGTATGTATATGTTGATATATATATTATTACCCATTTACCAGTATATCAGAAAATGAAGTGTTCTCTCAAAATTAATTTTCGTGACTGGAATATTTCTAACAATTTTAAGAAGAAATATTTTTTCCTAAATATACTATATATCTTTCCACAATGTTAATTATGCTGAGAACAATTTCACTTCTTCATGACTCCGATATATCAGCTATTTGCCTCTTATGCTTACAGATTCTGGGCTTTTATAGTTCGCTCTTCTCTTTGTAATCTTTCTCAATCCTCAACTGGCTTATTTTTTGCTTCCCACTCTCTCATTTACTTCGGAAATGTTGCTGCCCTTATTTTATACAGTTATGCTTAGGCTCCTTCCTTTGCCCTGTATTTTTTCCCTCACTGGTTCCATCCACCCCCGTGTCTTCTTCCATATGCAGAAGGTGGCCAGGTCTGCATCTCCGGCCCAGACTCTGGAGCTCCTTGCTTCTGGGCCCACTTGACACTGATGCTTGCTTGTGTTACCTGAGCCATCATTTACTGCAACCCACAACCTACCCCTGGGTCCCTCACAGTGAATGGCGGCAGCATCCTCCGAGCTGCCCAGAAAGAAAAGCTGGATTCTGTGCAAGACCACACGCTTTCTCACCCCTGTTTCTAATTAGTCACCAAGTCTTGCTTGCCCCCCACTCCCACAGACACAGTGGTTGGGGCACCTTCCTGCCTCAAGGGGATCACGACTGACCTCTGCTCCCCTGCCTCCCGCCTGCCTCTCTGTAGTCCTCCTCCATGCTACTGCAGGAGCGCCCTGGCCTTCATCTTCCCCATACTTCCACCTGCCTCTGTGCCACTCTCTGTGTCACCACGGGTGAAATGTCCCTGCTGCTTCCAGAGGCCTGTGCCTGCCACTTGGGCATTCAGTCCCGCCCCTGGTGTCTACCCAAGGACCTTGCTGCTATAATTATTCTCAGCCTTTGCCGATTGTCAGTCTTTCTCTCTGGTGCACCATGTGCAGACATGCTATAGATTTTCCCACCTCTAAAAACTCTCTCTTGATAGGCCTCATCCTCCTCCAGCCACCAGCCCATTTGTTTCCCTTCACAGAAGAGGTTTCCTGGGACGGTTTTCTGTGGTCATGGTCTCCTCCTCCTCCCCTTTCTCTCCTCAGTCTAGCTTCTTTCCCAGTACCCCCTGAAACTGGTGTCTGGGGGGCCGTGCCCTCCTAGTTGCCAGATCAAAGTCTTGACTTTCTCCTTGTTCTTTGACCTCTCTGCAACATTTGACACGATTGAACAATCTCCCCTCCATGAAACACCATCCTGTGGCTTCTGAGACACCTTCTACCTCCCTGGCCATTTTGCCCATCTCTGTGGCCAGCTTTTCCCTTGGCAGACCTCTAAGTGTCCACTGGCTTCATACTTAGACTCTTTGTTCTCCACCTGTCCTAGGTCCCTTGGTGCTCTCATTCCAGTCCCTGCATTTTAAAACAGTTTACAGTATGATCGTGTCTAAAAACCTACCTCCAGCCTGACCTTCATGTTGGCCTCACAGCTGCATGTTGTGCACTTTCACTTGCGCGTCTTGCAGGCACATCAGTGACCCATGTCCTGCCCGAACTCTTGGCTTCCTCACATGCTCCCAGCTTGCTCCTCCCTCGGCCTCTCCCATTTCAGTCAGTGCCACTCTGGCCCCCCATTGTTCAAGCCAGCACCCCAGCAGAACCATTGCAGGTCCTCTCACTTCCCGTCCTTGCCTCCATCCAATCCAGGAGCAAGTCCTGCTTCTTAGCTCTGCCTCCAAACATGGCTTGGCTCCTTGCATGTCTCTCCACCGGCATTCATCTTTGGCCTAGCGGGCTGAAATAGTTCCTGTCTAGAATCCCAGCCTCTCCTTTACTTGCCCTAGAATTTTTTCTCCGCATCATAGCAGCTGGAGATATTTTAAGATGTAAGTCAGATCACATCGCTCCTTTATTTAAAACTCTTCAGTGGCTCCAGTTGAAAAAGTCTCCCAGGATGTAGCCCTGTCCACCTCACTGACCTCATCTTGAACCACAGCAGTCACCCTCCCACCCTAATCTGACCCTGCCTGGTGCTGCCACACCCTGCTGGCCTGGTACCTTCAACACACCAGGCTTGTTCCCGCTGAGGGCCTCTAGCTTTGTGCGCAGGAATCTCCTTCCCCAGGACGTCACAGGACTCTGTGTTGGCATCCAGAGTTCCAACCGAAATCCACTTCACCTCTTCCGAGAAGCTTCCTCAGACCACCTGGTCTAAAATACAGTAGCTTTACTCCCACCACCCAGGTCCTCTCTGACATAATCCTGTTTTCTTTGCAGCACTATTGCAAAATGAAATTGTATTGACCATTTTCTTGTTTTATCTGTCTTCACAAAAAGAATGTAAAGATACCTCATTTGTCTTGTCCATTGTTGTGCTGTATCCTCAGTGCCTGTAACAGGGCTTAGCACAGAGGAGGTATTTAGTAAACACCTGCTGGGTGAAATCTGATCACACTGCTTCTGCCATTTCAGTGAAAATAAAGTTCAAGTTCCTTGAAATGGTTTGAGTCCCTCTGTGATCTGTCCCCTACTTATTCTTTAACTCATTGGTTCTCAGTGGGGGCAGTTTGACTTCCTCTTCCTCCAGAAGAAAGCTCTCTGGCAGTGTCTGGAGACATGTTCACATGTCATAACTGCAGAGGTTCTACTGGCCTCCAATGGACAGAGGCCAGGGGTGCGGCTAAGCCTCCCACAGTGTACAGGGCAGGCCCCTGCACAGAATGATCTGGTCCAGAGTGTCAGCAGTGATACCATTGAGAGCCTAGCTGTTTCTCGCATAAGCCTTTTCACACTCAGAGTTCTAACCATGCTGAAAGGCCGCGGTCTTCAGCCTCTGAGCCTGGTGCTTGTTAATTCTGCCTCTTCCTCCTGTGCGGTTTTGCCCAGATGGAGTCTTAAGACAAATCAATTTTTAACCTTTACAGCATGGATTAATCTGTTTTGAGATTATAAAAGTAACTTCCATACACAAACATATTCTTAATGTCATTTTTTTTAGATGAATACAGCAGTTGTTCTGGGGACTACAGTATTTCTGTTACTTAATCCAAGCACAGAGAATAAATGGTTGAATTAATAGAACAACACCTACATAGTTACAGCCTGTAGCCATAGAATTAAACTTGCTGAATTTTTAGATATGATTTGGGATGGTTAAACACATACTAATGAATTTTAATTTCTTTGTTTTTCATGTTTTGTGCCTCAGTAAAATATTTCTTTTTTCCTTTTGAGTGATTAATACATGCAGCTCTTTTGTAGTACCTCAAAAAGTATATGTAAGCTGTTGCCTTTAAAGAACAAAAGTGAGATTTGGGTAACTTATTAGAAAAACTTGCCAATTTGTATAATATTTGAATGCCATAAATAGGAAGTTTGTTGCAGTGTTGCCTTTTGAATTGACCTTTCCTACACGACAAAGCTTGTGGCCCTGCCTTTGCCCTTCTGACAAAGGAAAATACATCCAGGTGCTGGGATTTGTAAAGACCCCCACAAAGATTACAAAATTATATAGATTTTAGTATCTGTGAGCAATAGAATCACACAGCCCACTAATTTGTTTTAAAACAACAATTTGCATTTTATGCTTTTAAACACAGAAGACTTTAAAATAATTGTGTTTATATGATGCTGTACTTGCAAACTGGTGAGTTTGTAGCTTCTGTTATTAATGAACATTGCTTTCATTGCACCTTTTTTTTTCAAACCAGGAGTTTCATGTGGTGTTTTATTTTTTAAAAGCTTTCCAAAGAACAAAAATTTTAAAGTTTTGAAGGATGAAAATATTTTCTCTGCCATTACATATGTGTTATACTATGATTGTACCTTGTAGCACTGTAGAGATTTTTTTTAATCTAACTTGATTAATGGTAGGTATTGGCTTTGAAAATACTTGAAAAATCATTTAGCTTATCAATAGCTTTCTGAAATGTGTGCGTCAACCTTGCTCAGAAATGTTCTAACACTTTAGCCTTGCTTAACTGAATTCTGTAGTTTTTTACTCATTCTTTTACAAATATGTACCAAGCTCTGTTCTAAAGGATAGGAATATTCTGGGAAACAAAAGGTGATCCCTTTGGAGTAACAAATTCATAAAAAATTACATTTAATTGTGTGTGATAAATCCTATAATAGAGCGGTGTACACAATACACTGGTAGCATAGAATTTTTTTAGAAGTCAGTTCAGCTTGTAGAAGACTTAGGAGAGGGTGGAATATTTGAACTGGACTCCTAAATGGAAAAAGGGCAGAGGGACCTGGAGGTGAGAGTCCAAATAGAAGGAATAGAATGACTTAGTTGCAGCCATTCCTGGTCCAGAAATTTGCTGGTCATCCTTTCCTGCTTCCTCCCTCCTAAGTGATGTGAGCAAAAGTATTATGGAATAATCCTGATATCAACTATAATATTATATTGCATTTTGAATAGATAATTGGTATTAGGTTTTCCATTCAGAATGAATAATGAGACACCTAAGATAGAAGGTCTTTAGGGAGCTGTCCAGTTCAACTGGGCTTTCCACATGTTTGAATAGACCTAAAGGTCTGGAGCTCATGGACATTTCTTTGTCTTTCTTAGTTCTTTACTTATCTGAAGAAATAGTATAAATAAAAAGGTATTTTTTAGGCATTTTTATTTTGGAGAGGGTTATTTTTCTCAAAATTGATTTACTTGTGACTAAAGAGAAAAACTGAAGAGGCAGCTGTCATAGAGATTGTATTTCTGAAGAGGTTCACACTCTAAAAAGAAAATTACTATAGAAAGAAGCTATCTGTCTAAGAGTGTTTATGTGCTTGAATTTCATCCTCAAGAACACTTACCTTGGAAAATGACTTGACTGGTCAAAGGAATCATTATAGGAAGAAGGTGGGAACAGGCATTAGGTTAAAACTTTTCAGTTGTGACTTGGACAAAAGAAGTGATAGCTGTCAAAAGTTCGTCTTTTAATAGGAACCTTTAAGATATTATCCACCAATAATCATTTTTAAAATTCCAGTTTTCAATCTGACAAATGGTTACCTGATAACCAGCATGGAGAGGACTGATGTATGTGTTGCTCTTACCATTTTGTGTGTCGTGGAGCTTGTGACTCTGTACCATCTAAACAAGGTGTTGAGTTCCTGTTCAAGTGCCAAGTTACACTAAAACTGCATTGCAGGAACTTCACTAATTGCCACACTTTTTCCACCCTTCACCAATTCCTTTGCTTATTGTTCCTCTCATCGTAGACTGCATTTCAGTGTCAAGAAAAATTAGAGTACCTTTTCAAGTCCTGAATATAAAATACTCATTTGGTCAAGATTCAGCATTCTGAAACTGAAATCTTTTCTTTTGCTGTGAAAGAGGTATGTACCAAGAGCCCCACTAGGGGTGACCATATTGCTTTCAGAACGAGAGGAGAGCTTTGAGGATCATTACATGGTCCAGTTCTGTTTACAAGTGGGGAGAAAGTGCCACTACTTTTAGCTGGACTTCTGTAGTCTATCGGTATATTAGGGTATATATTTCATCAGATGTAAAAATTTTAACTCCGTAATTCATTTCTATCCCACCTGAAGGGGGGTTGAGAAGTACTTGGTGGAATCCTTGGTGAGGCCACGCGAGCTGGGCCTGCCTTGCGCAGCCGCCGTAGTGGGCCTTGGGAGCATCCAAAGGTCCCGGCCTTGCGCAGCCGCAGTAGCAGACTGAGAAGACTCCCAAGGGTCGCCCTCTCTGTTCCTTCGCGTCTCAAAGCTCGTCTGCCTGCTTTCCTCCTTTCTCTTCCTGCATCTATTAAGTGAGTGGCCATGAATTGGGCTGTGGGAGTCCTGCGGGCCAGCCGGAGTGTGGGCGCTGCGAGAGCGAATTTCCTGTGCGTGGGGAGGGCGCCTGACCCCGCAGCCCTGTGGCCAAGATGGTGACTGTGAAGCGCGAGCTCGTGAAGAACGTCACGTCTGAGGAGGCCGTTCACCACAACAAGGTCTCCATTATAGGCGCTGGGTCGGTTGGCATGGCCTGCGCTGTCAGCATCCTGTTAAAAGGCTTGAGCGATGAGCTTGCCTTTGTGGATGTTGATGAAGGCAAACTGAACGGTGAGACTATGGATCTTCAACATGGCAGGCCTTTCATCAGAATGCCAACTATTGTTCCCAGCAAAGATTACCTTGTCACTGCCAACTCCACCCTCGTGATTGTAACAGCAGGCGCACGCCAGGAGAAAGGAGAAACGCGCCTTAATTTAGTCCAGCGAAATGTGACCATCTTTAAACCAATGATTTCCAATATTATCCAATATAGTCCTCGCTGCAAATTGATTGTTGTTTCCAATCCTGTGGATATCTTAACTTACGTAGCCTGGAAGTTGAGTGAATTTCCTAAGAACTGTGTCATTGGAAGTGGTTGTAATCTGGACACTGCCTGTTTCCGTTTCTTGATTGGGCAACGGCTTGGTATCCATTCTGAAAGCTGTCACGGGTGGATGGATCCTTGGAGAGCATGAAGACTCAAGTGTTCCTGTGTGGAGTGGAGTGAACGTCGCTGGTGTCCCTCTGAAGGATCTGAACTCGGATACAGGAACTGATAAAGATCCTGAGCGGTGGGAAAATGTCCATAAAGGCGTGATTGCCAGCGCCTATGAGATTATTAAAGCGAAAGGTTATACTTCTTAGGCCATTGGGTTATCTGTAGCTGATTTAACAGAAAGTATTTTGAAGAATCTTAGGAGAGTGCATCCCGTTTCCACCATAATTAAGGGTCTGTACGGAGTAAATGAAGACGTATTCCTCAGTGTGCCTTGTATCTTGGGAGAGAGGGGTATTACAGACCTTATAAAAGTGAAGTTGACCCTTGAAGAAGAGGCTCGCCTGAAGAAGAGTGCAGAAACACTTTGGGAAATTCAGAAGGAGCTCAAACTTTAAAGTTGTTTAAAATGACCATTCTAAAGTTATTGAAGAAGAGATAGTAGTTATGGGGTTTTGTATGTCAAATTCTTTAATAAAATTCCTAAAAGTTGGAAACAGAAGGGGATGCCTTGTTTATTTAGCCCCCAGCTCTTGAATTTAGCATCCAGATGCTGGATGATCTTTTTTTTTTTTTTTTTAACAATTCCTAAGTGACTACATCAAAGGTGTCTTTGTACCACTGATGTACGAGTAGTTGCCTCATATATATATACACACACACACACACACACACACACACACACACACACACAGTGTTCGATATATATATATAGTTGCCATTTAGTCCAAAAGCATGTAGAATGTAGGTATTTATTGTCATAGAAATTAAATTTTTCTTTAAGTACATGTTGATTATTGTTCTGGCTGCCTTATGCCTGTGTTCAATTATATACTATTTCAAAAGTTGTAACCTCTACAATGTAAAAATAACTGCACACACAGACGTACTTTCTATAATGGAACCACCAACTGTCTTTATTTCCCTGTGACAGCCTATAGCTGGGCCCTATAAAATGGAGCTGCAAGTAGATCCTATGTGTGTGTGCATGCGCTCACACTTGGACATGCATATATGCTCTTGTATGCAGGCCAGTGAAGCAGGATCATTAGGTTGAAATACGAAAACAATAATGATCTGGTTGGTAGCCTGTTATAAAGTGTTTGAAACAGTAAAATATAAAGCTTTTAGAAAGAGACTGACAGTCAGAGGTGGCAGTTACTGTCATTTATTTGATAGAAAAGGAAATATCCCCAAATTTTGCAGTTACTGAAAATAAAGCCTGACTGAAATGATTTTAGAACTGCGTCTGAGAACCTGACCTTTTAGCAGCATTAAATCAAGAAGCATCCTCCAAGTCGTTCTTAACAGGGCTAAGTCTTTGCAGTGGAGTGGGCCCTGGTCCTATGATGTTCCGGGGTCATCCCTGTTGCTCAGTTTCCTTTATGTTAACAGAAAGCTTTTGCTTTTGAATTCTGCCCTGCTGTTAATAAAAATTGGCCACTTTAATGACTACTTCAGGGATTATATTTCTTTAAAAGTTACACATCACTTTTTATACCTAAATTAACTTTACTACAGATTCTAGAGTTTATACATGTGGTACAGTGAGAGTTTAGAAGAAAGTGAAGATACTTGTCTGTTGTCTGACCTTTACCTAAATGATAGTAGTAATAACTTATGAGCTGAGATATTTTTATTCATATTGGCCTTCCTAATGCAATTGAATATTAAATAATATATTCAAATGTATATCAGGACCCATGTGGATATCAACAGGCCTAATCAAAATTGAAAAATACCAGCATCTGCTCTCTAATTTTAGCCAGTCTTGCTTATTGAATTTTATCAAATTGATGTAGGACAGTGATCCACATGGAAAATGACCCTTAACCATGCTGATCAGAGCTCCCATCCCATTTCATTGGAAACATCTAGAAGTGTGCTGATTACCCAGGGAGCAGTGTCATATACTGGGACTAACTGATGTGCTGAAAGTGGGAAGAAAGGTGGTTCTAAGAGCTTTTTAAGCTTAACTACGCAGAATGTTTCCTCTTTGTCCAACCGTTGGCTTTTAATTCAGCTGTGTTTCAGCCAAATTTAACGTAATATTGAAGGGGATCAGAGCATCCTTATGTCCTGTAATTTTCTTCACAATCTCTATCAGGATAGACTGAGTTATTCTGCAGTGAAAAACCAATCTCCAGATGTGTGGCTTAAAATAACAAAGGTTTATTTCTTTTGTAAAATTCACCATAGGTTTACTTTACTCTAGGGAAGCTGTCCTCCAGAAGCTGGCTTCATACCTCATGTAGCTTTGACCTTGAGGTACCATTGTAGCAACCTGGGCTTCTGTGACTGCTTCGGAAAGAGAAGAGTGACCTGCAATTAAATGCTTCACCCTGGAAGTGATGCACATTGCTTTTGCTCACATTTCATTAGCCAGAACTAGTCACGTGGTTACCTAACGTCACAAGGGTGAAGAAGTATAACCCAACCTGTATCCAGAAGTAGATGAGTCCTGGCTATTGTTAAACATTTGTAATAATCTGCCATACCATTCTAAATAAAATGGTTGCCATTGCAGGTATATATTTTATGCTTTTAAAGTCATTTTTAGTGAAAGCTGGTGCATGAGTAGAGGTTATAGAGGTACCATGCTTTGTAGGTCACAGAACCACAGTGGCTATGGGGAAGGAACCATGGACATCAGCCAGGCATTTGTACTACAAACCATGTCATCATGGATGGGTTAATCTCTCTGACCTCTGGTTTCTCATATGTAAATGGTGGTCCTCATTTCTGCCACATAGAATTACAAAGACTAAATAAATAGCCTAGTGCTTGGTACAGTGCCTGGCACATAGGTGATCTCAAGTGGCAGGCATTATTATTCCTGTTCAGATAACATTTATAGTCTCATTCTGTTTTATGAGGAAGCTGAATTTCCAGGTTCTTCAAAATTCCATTGGCACTGTAATTATTGACATATCTGAGAGCTTTCTCATCATTCTAGCTCTAGCACTGAGGTTGGCAGCAGTCGTATGTGAGTAAATTGAAGCTAAATGAGCTAGTCAGTGGCAAAGACATTTTAAAACTTGGATTTGAATTCCAATAACTGCCTCTTTTTTAGAATAGATGCTCTAAGGGTTTTCTCTAATTAAATTGGGAGGGGGATATCCTGACCTTTTAAGTAATTATTCAGCACACCATATATTAGACCACAAAGTTTTCTTTTTGTGTTTTCCCTGCTAAGACATTTGAGGTAAACATGCAGCAGTATCCATGTTTCACTCCTGGCATACTGGCTGTATGTCCCCTCAAAAAGCTGTTGCATTGTGAATGAGAGCAACGTATTGGAGATATAATCTTGAATCTCTCCTCATAGCTAAAAGGTCAATCATGTCCAGTCTTCAGAATGTCCATATTAATGACAAAGTACTTGTAATACATTTCCCAGTTGTTGTGACACTCGGTTTAAGAACTGCTGCCTAAAATGGTAGGGCTTTCTGGTAATACTACAGCCTGGCACTGTTAGACACAGACACATCCAAGGATGAGGTTCTTAGAGCAGTGGGCTCGTTGTTAAGGAGTGTCATCTGTGTGTTGTCTCTGTGGAGTTGTGTAGTACCCAGGGGTCCTGCTTAGAAGGGTAAGTACCCAAAGGGTCCTGCTTTGGCCCTGTGACCCAAAGCCAGGGAAGCATTCTCCCTGGGCAGAGGAAAGAGAAAAGACAGAGACTGCAGGAAAGAGATCCCTAGAGTTTAGAAAGTGCTTCAGAGTAAAAGTGAGTTGCTGGATAGAGACACAAGTGCTCAACATGCCCCATGGTCACACTCTTGGGGTAGAAGGGTAGGGGTGTGGTTCTAGGGCAATAGCTGTGATTGTTACTGTGGAATTCAGTCCATTTATTTTATAACCAAATTTGCTTAAAGGTCCTCAACTCCTAACTCTTTTCAAGACACATTTTTAAATAGGGTAATGTTCTGTTGGCCTGTGATAGGGTATCACTAATAAGACCAACACCTCTGAATTACATATCAGAAATGATACAGTAAATGAAACTGAAGGTTTTCATTTACTATCCATATAAATTTTACAAGCTTAAAACCTTCTATGGAACACTATTGTTTAGAGCAATTTGAGGCCCTTTTTGTGACTTAAATGTAGACAGTTGTAGACTCTTCCATTTTCAAAGCTGTAAAATTAAAGAAGGTGAAACAGTGTTCTTTCTCCCACTTGCCTCCCTTCCTTTATATTGCTCTGAAGCCCACCTCTTCCTACTTGGCTTTTCCAGCTATGATTCCTGCTAATGGTTCAGTTGCTTATGACCCTAGGAACAAGTAAAGAATGCAGTACTTGGGCATTCTGGGAAGATGGCGGCATGAGCAGGGCGGCGGAAATCTCCTCCCAAAAGCTGGGAATGCGCCCAGGTCCTCACAACCGGCTCCCCAGGACAAAAGAAAAGCGCATGCTTTTTTTGGCGGTCTGGGGGAGACAGGGGACCAGCTGAGGGGCGCGGTCGTCCCAGCGCACTCGGCCTGGCAGGCTGGGAGTTCTGGGGAATTTCGGACCCCTTGGCTGGTGACTGGGAAAAAGTAGCTGCACTGAGTCTGCACACAGAGAACAACAGTCTCCCATTCATTCCCACCCCGGCCAGAGCTACAAACGGCCCTGTGGAGCTGGGTGGCCATGATGTGGAATAGTGGAACAACAGCGCCACCTACAACATCCTTACAGAATCTACTCCCCGTGGGCTTTTTTTTTTCCTTTTCTTTTCTTTCTCTTCCTTATCTTTTTTTTTTTTCTTGTTTGTTTTTTGTTTTTTTAAGTCATAAAGAGCCCAGGTGACATACGTGGCACCTACCAGTGACCACTTCTATCGCCATGAAAAGACAGAGGAATATGGTACAGACAAAGCTCATCCAGACCGAGACAACACCAGAGAGGGAGCCTGAAGGGATGGAAATGCACAATCTTCCTGAAAAAGAATTCAGAATAAAAGTCATAACCATGCTGATGGATCTACAGAGAAATATGCAAGAGCTGTGGGAGGAAGTGAGGAAAGACAATGCAGAAATGAGACAAGCCATCGACGGGCTTAGCAGCAGACTGGACGAGATGCAAGAGACTGTTAATGAAATAGATATCAGAGACAGGAATACAGAGCAGCTGAGGCAGAGAGAGATAAAAGGATCTCTAGGAGTGAAAGAATATTAAGAGAACTGTGTGACCAATCCAAATGGAACAATATTCGCATTATAGGAGTATCAGAGGAAGAAGAGAGAGAAAAAGGGATAAAAAGTGTCTTTGAAGAAATAATTGCTGAAAATTTCCCCATGCTGGGGAAGGAAATAGTCTCACAGTCCACGGAAGCCCACAGATCTCCCAACACAAGGGACCCAAGGAAGACAACACCAAGACACATAATAATTAAAATGGCAAAGATCAAAGATAAGGACAGAGTATTAAAGGCAGCTAGAGAGAGAAAAAAGATCACCCACAAAGGAAAACCCATCAGACTATCATCAGACTTCTCAACAGAAGCGTTACAGGCAGAATAGAATGGCATGATATATTTAATGTAATGAAACAGAAGGGCCTCGAACCAAGAATATTGTATCCAGCAAGATTATCATTTAAATATGATGGAGGGATTAAACAATTTCCAGACAAGCGAAAGCTGAGAGAATTTGCCTCCCATAAACCACCTCTACAGGACATCTTAAAGGAACTGCTCTAGAGGGAAGCACCCCTAAGGCTAAAAAGATGTCACCAGAGAAAATAAAATCATAGCAAAGAATGGAGACTACCCAAATACTAACTAAAGGCAAAGAATAAAACACCTAGTATATAAAGAATGGAGGCAGAAGAATAAGAAGGGAGAGAAATAAAGAAACATCAGACTGTGTTTACAATAACTTAACAAGAAAGTTAAGTTAGATTGTTAGATAGTAAAGAAGCAACCCTTGAACCTTTGGTAACCATGAATCTAAAGCCTGCAATGGCAATAAGTACATATCTATCGATAATCACCCTAAATGTAAACGGACTGAATGCACCAATCAAAAGACACAGAGTAACAGAATGGATAAAAAAGCAAGACCCATCTATATGCTGCCAACAAGAAACCTCAAACCCAAAGATATACACAGAATAAAAGTGAAGGGATAGAAAAAGATATTTCATGCAAACAATAAGGAGAAAAAAGCAGGTGTTACAGTACTTGTATCAGACAAAATAGACTTCAAAACAAAGAAAGTAGCAAGAGAAAAAGAAGGACATTACATAATGATAAACGGGTCAATCCAAAAAGAGGAAATAACCATTATAAATACATATGAACCCAACACGGGAGCGCCGGCATATGTGAAACAAATACTAACAGAATTAAAGGAGGAAATAGACAGTAATGCATTCATTTTAGGTGATTTCAACACACCACTCACTCCAAAGGACAGATCAACCAGACAGAGAATACGTAAAGACACAGAGGCACTGAACAACACACCAGAACACATGGACCTAACAGACATCTACAGAACTCTACACCCAAAAGCAACAGGATACACATTCTTCTCAAGTGCACATGGAACATTTTCCAGAATAGACCACATACTAGGCCACAAAAAGAACCTCAGTAAAGTCAAAAATAATGAAATTCTACCAACCAACTTCACACATCACAAAGGTATAAAACTAGAAATAAATTTTAGAAAGAAAACAAAAAGGCTCACAAATACATGGAGACTTAACAACATTCTCCTAATTAATCAGTGGGTGAACGACCAAATCAAAACAGAAATCAAAGAATATATGGAGACTAATGACAACAACAACACAAAGCCACAACTTCTGTGGGACGCAGCAAAGGCAGTTCTAAGAGGAAAGTATATTGCAATCCAGGCCTATTTAAAGAAGGAAGAACATTCCCAAATGAATAGTCTAAAGACACAATTACTGAAATTGGAAAAAGAAGAACAAATGAGGCCCAAAGTCACCAGAAGGAGGGACATAATAAAGATCAGAGAAGAAATAAATAAAATTGAGAAGAATAAAACAATAGAAAAAAATCAATGAAACCAAGAGCTGGTTCTTTTAAAAAATAAACAAAAGAGATAAACCCCTAGCCAGACTCATTAAGAGAAAAAGAGAATCTACACACATAAACAGAATCAGAAATGAGAAAGGAAAAATCATGACGGACCCCACAGAAATACAAAGAATTATAAGAGAATATTATGAGAATCTATCTACTAACAAGCTGGAAAACCTAGAAGAAATGGACAACTTCTTAGAAAAATACAACCTTCCAAAACTGACCAAACAAGAAACAGAAAAACTAAACAGACCAATCACCAGCAACAAAATTGAAGTGGTAATCAAAAAACTACCCAGGAACAAAACCCCCGGAGCAGGTGGATTCACCTCTGAATTCTACCAGACATATAGAGAAGAAATAACACCCATTCTCCTTAAAGTTTTCCAAAAAATAGAAGAGGAGGGAATACTTCCAAATTCATTCTATGAAGCCAGCATCACTCTAATACCAAATCCTGGCAAAGACCTCACCAAAAAAGAAAATTACAGACCAATATCCCTGATGAACGTAGATGCAAAAATACTCAACAAAATATTAGCAAACCGAATTAAAAAATACATCAAGAGGATCATACACCATGATCAAGTGGGATTCATCCCAGGGATGCAAGGATGGTACAATATTAGAAAATCCATCAATATCATCCACCACATCAACAAAAAGAAGAACAAAAACCACATGATCATCTCCATAGATGCTGAAAAAGCATTTGACAAAATTCAGCATCCATTCCTGATTAAAACTCTCAACAAAATGGGTATAGACGGCAAGTACCTCAACATCATAAAGGCTATATATGACAAACCCACAGCTGACATCATACTTAACGGCGAGACGCTGAAAGCTTTTCATCTAAGATCGGGACCAAGACAGGGATGCCCACTCTCTCCACTGTTATTCAACATAGCACTGGAGGTCCTAGCCACAGCAATCAGACAAAACAAAGACATACAAGGCATCCAGATTGGTAAAGAAGAAGTCAAATTGTCACTATTTGCAGATGACATGATACTGTACATAAAAAACCCTAAAGATTCCATTCCAAAACTACTAGAACTAATATCTGAATTCAGCAAAGTTGCAGGATACAAAATTAACACACAGAAATCTGTTGCTTTCCTATACTCTAACAATGAACTAACAGAAAGAGAAATCAGAAAAACAATTCCATTCACAATTGCATCAAAAAGAATAAAATACCTAGGAATAAACCTAACGAAGGAAGTGAAAGACCTGTACTCTGAAAACTACAAGACACTCCTAAGAGAAATTAAAGAGCACACTAACAAATGGAAATGCATCCCATGCTCTTGGCTAGGAAGAATAAATATTGTCAAAATGGCTATACTACCTAAAGCAATCTACAGATTCAACGCAATTCCTATCAAACTACCAACAGGTTTCTTCAATGAACTGGAACAAATAATTCTAAAATTCATATGGAACTACAAAAGACCCTGAATAGCCAAAGCAATCCTGAGAAGGAGAAATAAAACAGGGAGAATTACGCTCCCTGACTTCAAGCTCTACTACAAAGCCACAGTAATCAAGACAATTTGGTATTGGCACAAAAACAGACCCACAGACCACTGGAACAGAACAGAAAATCCAAACATTAACCCAAACATATACAGTCAATTAATATTTGATAAAGGAGCCTTGGATATACAATGGGGAGATGACAGCCTCTTCAGCAGCTGGTGTTGGAAAAATGGACAGCTACATGTCGAGAATGAAACTGGACTACTGCCTAACCCCATACACAAAAGTCAACTCAAAATGGATCAAAAACCTGAATGTAAGTCATGAAACCATAAAACTCTTAGAAAAAACACAGGCAAAAATTTCTTGGACATAAACATGAATGACTTCTTAATGAACATATCTCCCTGAGTAAGGGAAACAAAAGCAAAAATGAACAAGTGGGACTATATCAAGCTGAAAAGCTTCTGTACAGCAAAGGGCACCATCAGTAGAACAAAAAGACATCCTACAGTATGGGAGAATATATTCATAAATGACCTATCCGATCAGGGGTTGACATCCAAAATATATAAAGAACTCATGCACCTCAACAAACATAAAGTAAATAATCCAATTAAGAAATGGGCAGAGGACATGAATAGACACTTCTCCAAAGAAGAAATTCAGATGGCCAACAGGCACATGAAAAGATGCTCCACATCGCTAATCTTCAGAGAAATGCAGATTAAAACCACAATGAGATATCACCTCACACCAGTGAGGATGGCCAACATCCAAAACACAAGCAACAACAAATGTTGGCGAGGATGTGGAGAAAAGGGAACCCTCGTACACTGCTGGTGGGAATGCAAATTAGTTCAACCATTGTGGAAAGCAGTATGGACGTTCCTCAAAAATCTCAAAATAGAAATACCATTTGACCCAGGAATTCCACTCCTAGGAATTTACTCTAAGAATGCAGCAGCCCAATTTGAAAAGGACAGATGCACCCCTATGTTTATTGCAGCACTATTTACAATAGCCAAGAAATGGAAGCAACCTAAGTGTCCATCAGTAGATGAATGGATAAAGAAGAGTGGTACATATACACAATGGAATATTATGCAGCCATAAGAAGAAAACAAATCCTACCATTTGCAACAACATGGATGGAGCTAGAGGGTATTATGCTCAGTGAAATAAGCCAAGCCGAAAAAGACAAGTATCAAATGATTTCACTCATATGTGGAGTGTAAGAACAAAGAAAAAAAGAAACTGAAGGAACAAAACAGCAGCAGACTCACAGAACCCAAGAATGGACTAATAGTTGCCAAAGAGAAAGGGACTGGGGAGGATGGGTGGGAAGGGAGGGACAAGGGGGAAAAGGGGGCATTACGATTAGCAGATGTAATTTTGGGGGGGCATGGGGAGGGCTGTACGACTCAGAGAAGACAAGTAGTGACTCTATAGCATCTCACTACGCTGATGGACAGTGACTGTAATGGGGTTTGTGGGGGGGACCTGATGAAGGGGGTAGTTTAATCACCATAATATTGCACATGTAATTGTAGATTAATGATACCAAAATAAACTTTAAAAAAAAAAAGAAAAAAAGAATGCATTACTTGGGAAATGAGAGGAAAGAAAAAATCAGGCCAAGAGGAGGAAGTGGGAACACAGCCCCCATGCTGAAGCAGAGCAGCCACCTTTCCTTTCCTACCCAGACCTCATCTGTGTTTCCCACCGTCTCACTTTTCAGCTACAGACCATGTTCTGTATCCTGAGGAGGTGGGAGGGTAAATGATTCTTTTCATGTCCTGGCTTTCTGACTCCCCATTTGAAAACACTGTCTTTAGCCTTAGTTGTTAGGTGTTCAATCAGAAAGGTGAAGGGAAGGCACCAGACAGCACATTGCAAACTGACCTGAGGTCCCTGCCTCTCAGCTGAGAGTCTGTGCAAGGCTCCTCAACAGGGGCACTGTTGGTATTTTGGACAAATCATGTGGGTCATTCTAGATGTTTTGGACAAATTATTGTGGGTCGTTCTAGACATTGAAAATCTGTGCCCACCCTCCCCCATCAAATGCAAATATTCCCTGTGATTGTGACAACCAAGTTGTCATGACACGCTATTTGAGAACTGCTATTTGGAACTACATTTCTGGTCCCTTCCCAGGGATGCAGTACTGCCTCTAGTTGAAAACCTTTCATGAAGGGTTCATCACAGAACAAACTAGAGAGCTACAGGGAAGAGGGGGTTGGAAAGACACACAGGCCGTGCACGTGTGTCTTCAAGATTGGTGTTGGGACCCAAACATTGAGATGGTTGGCATGGACCTCCTATAGACTAATGTAATGGGTAACCTTAGTATCTTCCGTGTCAAAATATTTAAACCAAAATATATATCATAAAGTAATGCTTTTAACAAACATACCATAATGTTCATACAAGCTTTGTTCTCGGAACACAACACATACTTTGGTGCTGTAATGACTGTAGCTAATAATACGCACTGAGCAGTCACTGTTAGGGGCTGTGCTTCATAGGCATCATCTCCGTCCCCACCACCCTGTCAGCAGGTAATTGTCTCCACTGTGCACACATGGAAACTACTGCCTAGAAAAGGATAAGCAGCTTTCTCAAGGAGTGGAGCTAGGATTTGAACAGAGGTCTACCTGATACCAGAGTCTGTCCTGCCAATAGCAGTGTCACAATGACTGGAGTAAGTGTCTGAGAATTAAAAGCCCCAAACAAAATGCACCCCCCGAATTTGGCAACAAGGTAAGGATTCAGCTTCAAATTGAAATAAATGAGCATCAACATAAAATAATATTAGCTGACTCTCAAAATAACCACTCATAAGAAATGACTTGCATATGGCTGATGAGAAAAGTGTGATGCTGTAGTGCTTCTGAAACAGTAACTTGATAACAGGACCATATAGACTAAAAAGAATGAACCAAAGAGTGTGTAGCTGGTATCGTGTACTGTAAAGATTACCTCATTCCCATAAATTAGTGTTCCCTTCCCCTAGGGTGGTGCACAACTTCAGTGGAGCCAGGCTTCAGGTTGACACTATGTATTAAGATCCTCCAGCCCCTGGCTCCTAAGATTCCAAATCTACCTCTGCTGGTAAAATCTCTGCACTGATTTCTCAACACTGGCACAGAAAAACATTCTAGTTTATCTGCCATTCATTGATTCATTGTTGTTTTCTCCACTCCTCTTTCCTGTGGAGAGTTTCTTCTCTCCACTCCTTCCTTCTGGCTCCAAAATTCTAACTTTGAATAGCCTCAATATATTCATGTACTCAGAGAGACAAAAATCTCATTCTCAGCTGCATCTTTATATATGAGAGCCAGCAAATATACTGTTCTTCCGGTAGGGAATAAATACAGAGGATTGACAGTTTAGAGCATGTTGCCTTCCAGATTCAGGGTGTTCTATCTAAGACCCAAAAGACGTACACTTGGGAGAAGAAAAGAGGTGCCTCTAATCTTCTGAGGTAGCTAGAACACAGTCTTTACCTTTCACTGCTCTCTGTTTATTCTGGGCTCTCCGGCGCTGAAGTACCGCCCAGTTAGCAATGGCGTCCATCTCTACTTGCTTTGGCGCTTCTCTCCTTTTAACACTGGATAACTGATTTTTTTTTCTTTGTTCAGATGAAAGACTTCCGAAGTAAAATGCAATCAGTATTTCCAGCAATTCCCAAGAACTCTGAATCAGCTGTTGAGTGGGAGGAAGCATTGAAATCCAAATGAGATGAGCATGGTGGATGAAGTCCAAAATGATTGCTACAGAAAGGGTGGCTTTGGAGATGCTACAAAGGCGCAAAGGGACTCTCTTGGTTTCTCCTCAGGAGCAGATTGTGCAGATTGTTGACTGAACCACAGGATGGACGCTGCTGGGTGTCCTCATAGGAGACTGTCTGTGCTTTACTCATAATTGATATGGGCTTATGTGTGTGTGCTTTACGGGGAGGGCAGAGTTTCCTCAAAGTTAGGAAGACTATTTAAAGATAACTATATGGATAACTTTTCTACGTAGACAAGATCCTGGGGGAAATACTTCTGTTTATGACTATAACAGTTGAAATCAAGTTTTGAAGCTGAAAAAAATGTATAATAACTTATGATGGAAAATCTTTATAAACAGATTCCTAGTAGCCATAGTACCTCAGTATGTCTGATTAAATTAATTTCAACAGTATTTCTTGTATGTGATTGTCAGAACTTAGATGACTTGGTCCTATTAGGCAGACTCAGAATGACAGGTGATTGAGTAAACCCTGTCCATCAGGTAGTGGGTGTGGCTCTGGTTTGCACCTGCTTGCTATTTCCCTGATGACCCCCCTTTAGGGCCCTGTAAATTGCTCTTTGTAGACAGGAACTAGCAACAGATTATGATAATTTGAAAAGGTACAGTCATGCTGAAATAATAATATGGGTATAAAATGTACTTTTTTGAGAAGTTGGTTCTGGGTCCCTAAACACTGACAGAATTTATAGTTTTGTTTCAGTAGTCAGTGTAAAAATAACCCAATTATCATCTTAAAAAATATTTTTAACCAGAAAGCTATCTGAGTACTGAGTCTCAATATTAAGTATATAGTACTGCCTCCCTGATGAAACTACTACTGGTAAACTCTTAAGTATACACCCCATGCTTTCCTGTCCTCCATGATCTTTTAGAGAAAACAGACAATAATGTCTACATGCAATTTTTTTTACTGGAGATTAAAGAAAAATCTTTTAATATGTCCACAAAAATAACCTCTGGTTGAATATCAGTTGTGCAATTTCTTTATAATTGCTCAGTCTCTAGCAATCTGGTTTAATAAAGTATATTTGAAACTTAGCTGTTATAATGAAACCTTTTAGTTCTAAGGAAATTTTTTAAATGAAATGTCAAGTGCCTAATATAACATTTTTCTCTGAATCATGTTAACCTGTTAAAATTGCTGTATTGTTAAATTAATTAAAAGGTGTAATCAGCATCTGGGATTCTGTTAAAAATCCAAGACAAAAAAGAAAGGATTGTGGAATTTATCAGAGTATGTGGAATAGCAAAAATTCTTCACCTTTCTTTCACATTTAAGTAAATCTCTGCTAAGCAAAGATTTCCAGCCTTTGAATGAAATGATGCCAGGAGAGGCAGGAGCCAAACTGAAGAGGATGTTGTCCATGTTGCTAGTCTGAGTCTAGGAGGATGGGGGGGGGGGGCACTCCGCCCGCACAGGGCCTGGTGCATGGAATGGGGGGGTTGCACTCTGTCCGCACAGGGCCTGGTGCACAGGAGGCCTGAAGGAATGATTGTGTGGATACATATTTGCGTGACATGCCTAATGTTTACAAAACCTTTTCCACATACATCTATTGTGCTGAGGGATGGCAAGGGGCTCCCATAAGAATAATCACGAATTACCTGGTGAGAGAAGGTTGATGGGGCCAGGTTCCCTCGAACAGATATCAAGCATGGACTCCAGCTGCATTTTAAAAGCAAAAATGAAGCAAGAAAGAAGGAAGTTGAAAGGGAGACAAGCAGTATGACCAAAGTGGTGTTTTTCTACTGTCAGAACTCAGATATCAGAAGATTTAGTCATTCGTCTATTCCTTTTATACCAGAGGCATATTGTTAAATTGGTTAATGGGAAGGAAAAATGTTTAACAGATAATGTTATTCTTTATGTGCAGTACCATCTGTGTATTGAGTTCTGAATGTTCCTGGATATGGAAGAGAGGAAATGTTATGGAATTTCAAATTTGCCTTCTTTGCTGTCTTTATCTTGGGTAGAGTATGACAAACATAATCACATTTATCTCCTGGAGCATAAAGAGTTTTAATCACCCTATTAACCAGGATGACATTTTTCACAGACTCAAAAAGGAACAGAACAGACATCATCTCCCCATAAGCAATCCGTTGCATGCAGGCTGAGCACTAGAAACTCTGTAAAGGATGGTGACGCAAGCCGCTCCCTTTCCATGTGTACGCCAACGTTAAGGCGGCTTGCCGTAAGAATGTTGCTTACGCTGGTTGAGTGTTAAGCTTTACATTTAGAATTTCAGTGCCAAAAGAGCTATTAGAGAAAGCAATATAGAGAAAATGTGGTGGGCTGGGAGGGGTGATTTCCAAGGCCTTGGGATTCATTCAAGAAAAAAATGTATTCTGGTAAGTTATTGCTGCCTTGTAAAAACGTATCTATGAGCTGCTGTTATTTTCAGAATCAAGAAAATATGACTTCTGAACAACCTGGGAATGAAAAATAGGGCATGGGACCTGCCTCACAAGATGCCTAGGAGCCTGCCTTTACAAGAACCATGGATTCTTATGATTCCGTTAGAAAGATGGGTTCACAGAGAGTGAGGGAGCCCCTGCCAGAGACCCAGCACAGCTGAGGTGTGACCGCAGCTGGCCCTCATTCCAGCACACAGACAAGCTGACGCAGGAAAAACCCTTTCTTAGCCCACTCAGTCAAAAGGTGGCACCTGATTACCCTGCCTGTCATATATGCTGCTTAGTTTCATGGATAGTATGGGACTCAACTTGCAAATTAATCATTGTAACCTAAGGGGAAAACAAGAAATTAAGGGGAAAAGATGCCCATGGGGACAAAAGTAATTAAAATCCACTGAATTTAGCTATTTCACTTGGGGCAAAATTTAATCTCTTAGGTTTGGTTCATGGAGAATGTTGTATATTCTCACCTCATTTTCATATATCTTCTTTAAAGGTAAAATCATTAAGTACAAGTGAAAATCAGCCAGGTAAGATTTCTCCAATAGTTATTTTATAGTATTTTATCATGTTCAAATGATTTTATCATATCAAGGCAGAGGTGTTTTTCCATTCTGCCACGAGTCACTGAATAATGTCAGGTAGTTGTGTCTCTGTACTGGTGTTTCAGGATGGTTACAGTTGTGCTTTTGTGGGTATTGAGCAGGAAAGTAAGCACCTCTTGCAAGCAGTGACGTTAATCTGTAATAATGAAGGAGGCTGATGGCAGGTAACTCAGCTTTGGAGAAAATGAGCAGTTCAGAAGCACATATAATTCACTTTCTCTGTCCAAGCATTAATGCAGTGATTCGGGACCTTAATTTTTATTTCTCATCAAAAGCTGAGTCAGGCCCTTTGCCCCCTCGGCATTCGGTGAGGCATGATCTTACTGAAAAGGAGACAAAACCGTAGCAAAAAACAGGCAAGAGATCATATAAATGTTCTTAATGACAACTGTCCCTGTTATAAAGGCCTCTCTTAACGGACTTGCCTAAGAAGCTAAACTGGGCAAACTGAGGAGGTTCTGCACATTTGTAGAACTACCTGCTCTTCAACTGGAAATGCTGCCCAAACTCAACTTCATGCTGCCCCTGGCACCCCAAGCTTGGGGTGGGGGTCCAGCTCTGCAGCTTACCATACTGCTCTGGCCACATATGGCAGCTGCCTGGAATGCGAGGCTCCTGCCACAGACTCCGGCACCCAGGATGCACAGGCCAGCTGTCCGGAAAGAGCAAGTTTTGGCAGTCCTTCCAGAGGTAGGCCCAACTCTGCATGGTCCCTTTCCACTGCCGACCCAGGTAATGGAATGTGTTTATTTTTTCCCACTGCTACCGGTTGTTGTCCAACGTCCCTGTTGTAGGGGCTGAAGCCCTCTCTTTCCTACACTGAGGGAAGCCCAAAGGGAGACACCCTCACCTGGAAAACTTAGGTGGTCACCAATGGCGGACCGTCACCACTGCCACCTTTCCCGTGCTTACTTTCCTGCTCAATACCCACAAAAACACAACGGTAACCATCCTGAAGCACCAGTAGAGAGACCCAACTACCTGCCATATTATTCAGTGACTCGTGGCAGAAAGGAAAAACACCTCACTTGAACATGATAAAATACTATAAAAATGTGTATTTTACTACCTTTCACGAGAAATTTAATCTTCCCTCTCCCTTCAGTCCACAGTGGCCGCAGTATTAGAGATCCTTCAGTTGGGATACAGGTTACAAATTAAGAAAATTCAAGTGTAGTGTATCTCATGCAAAGCCATAATAAGACCTCTTGTTTCAAAAGACAGTGACTGAGGAAAGCTTCTGCTCTGAGCTTGCTCACGGGCCAGCCCTGATTCTCTTCATATGTTTTTATTACAACTCATTGTAATAAAATATCTGTGGAAACAGCACATTATCAAGTCTACCAACTCCCTGTTGAAGAGGGAGACTTTTCAGTACAATACAGTGAGTGACATGGAGGCCCCACCCTAGCAGTCAAGAATGCAGAGACATGGGGGTCCCTGCGTTATCCAGGCTTATGCAGAGTTAGAGGTAATGGCCCTTCAACCTGCATGTCAGGACTCTGGCCCAACAAATTGACTTGCGTCCCAGTTTTGTCCTTGTCTTTCCAAATATTTCTCACAAAGATGTTCCCATGGGAATTGTCCAAATTTGACATCTCTGATATGTCTGCTAATAATGAGTTGAAGGTAGAATCCATATTCTTTTCCAGAATACATTTGCTTTAACTTGTCAATATTCCAGCTACTACTAAAGGAGCAAGGGGTATGGGGTAGAGGGCTGGGTTTAAGACAGTCAGGAGAGACCTTAGAGAAACACCTCCCCACAAGCCAGGGAAGAGGGCATCCATCTCGCATAGTGTCTTCAGGTTCAGGATTAAGCCCATAATAAGCCCTTAGTAAACACAGGAGGAGAGGGGAGGAGAATGGGTTGGGTAGAGAGAAAGCAGGAAGAAAATAGGAAAGGAAGGGGGAGGGAGGCCCTCCTGGTTGGGAAGAGGGTCCATGTCTCCAAGACCACACGTCCAGCTCCTGGTGAAACTAACACCTCCTCACCCCCAGTGACCACATTTACTTCAGCCACCAAAACCCAAGAAAGCAACATTCACATCAGAATGATGAACAATCCATTTCAGAGGTGGGTCCTGGGCTCTTGCAGGGGTTTCAAACTCCCAGTCCTGTGACCAGACAGTCCAAAGATAAAAAATTAAAAACAAGGCCCTGATGCATTCACCGTCTCTGACCTACTGAGCAGGAAGAAACAGATAAGACAAAGATACACACAAACATGTATTACTCAGGATGACCTTGCGTTCAGCCAAGGAGAAGATGGCGTCTCGCTGGGTAGTACCTGGTCAGGCTCCTGGAGGCGCGATGGGGGTGCATTCTCTCTGAAAACAAAAGATCTCAACAACAGCAGCAAAAATCCCTAGCCCTTCTCATTTCCTTTTAGAAACCTCCCTCTCTTCCCATCGATGTATTGCAAGCAGCACCTGGAAATAAGGCTCCTTCCTCATCTCCAGGGCTGGAGGGCTTATTCTGCAGCCAGAGAACCTGAGTTGAAGTCTCGGTCAGAGAGTAGCAAGGAGAAAGAAGGGCACGTGGGAACACGGGCTAGGGTCACCTGGGCACAGAGGTGTTCATTGAAGGAATTAGACAGAAACCAACCCACCTTCCACTTCCCTGTGAGCCTAATATGCCCTAGAAAGGAGTCCAATAATTCTACTTAATCTTCCCAATTTGTGCCTTTGATGTAAGCTTCAGCATTAGCCCTTCCTTCTTCACTAGTCACTAAATCATTCTGAGCTGAGTGCCATCACACATTAATTACCCAGCATGACAAACTCTCAGGTCAGCTGGTTTTCCTGGCTTGCGTCTGCCAGGAAGCAGTGGCAGTTATTAGCAAAGTTAGGGCTGGCAGGTTAATATCATCACTTCGGGTATCAATGGGTGTTGGCACACTCCGTGCCTGGGCTTTAAGAATTAAAATTAAAACCAGTCCTTTCAAATACATGACAGGTTGCGAGTCTTAAGGGCCCTGAGCTGTCCGGGTGCAGTGACTTTATTCTTTGTGGCTCCAAACTTCTAAATCACCTGCTCACAGAAGCTGCTTGGTGGCCTGAGAGCTACACCACCCCAGTCTGGCCACTGGTCACAACCAGTGCTGGGCAGGGGCAGGGCAGGCCAGGAGGCAGACACCTACTCTGAAGGTCATGGCCTCCCCAGTGAGGACAGGGGTCAACTTGAGTTAGGCAGAGCCCCAGGAGTGTGTGGCTCTGACTACCCGTGTGAGTTTGGTCTGCCCCAGAAAACATTCCTACAACCATGTGGTAACTTCAGTGAAGCCCTGCTTGATCCAAGGCCTCTCCAGCCCCGCAGCAGCATTGCTGGCTCTAGCGTGGGGTACGCACACCTCTGCCGACTGGCCCCGTTGCCTTTGTTTTATTCCGAGCTCCAGAAGATGATGCCACACCCCCCTTGGCCTCCGTCGTCCCGCTCCTCTAGACATGCTCCATCCCCTTCCTGTCTGCCAGGTCCTCCCCCACGTCCTCCATGAACACCTGGAAAAGCAAAATGGGAATGTGATCCCACTTGTAAGGAAGGGAACCTCCGCTCCGACCTGGAGGGTTGCCCCCAGACCCTAGCTGGCAGGGGTCCAGGCAGGGGCCTCAGAGTCCTTGGGGTTTGGTGACTCTCATGTTTCTCTGCAGACCACTCATCACATATTCCGCACGGCCCCTTGGGTGGGACCTACCCAGGACCAGCCCTCCCTCTTCAAAAGGAGCTGCAAGACTGCTGCACGTTGGCAGGTAAAGTGCACCTCAGCTTTTTCCTTTTTCCTTTCCAAACAAGGACCTGTTGAGTACTTCTGCAGTCCTCTTCAGAGGCTTCTGTTCCGGGCTCTCAGCATGGCCCATGAGCTCTGCCAGGGCCCTTTCCTCCGCTGGCAGTGCCCTTCTGGGCCCTGGGTGGCCGTGTCCCAGACCTCACCCCTGTTCACTGTGAGGTTAGTTAAGAGTCTCAGTTTAGTTTTGTGAAATGCCACAAACGCTTTTTCTGCGGCTTAAACTCCTTTATGACAAACCCCGTTATAAACGTTTTTCAATTCTCCACAATAGTGCAGCAACTGTGTGACCAGGCCTTACTCCCTAAAAGGGCTTCTGGGGGCCACTGGGGGGGTGGGGAAGACCTGGGTCCCTTCTCCTGCAGTTCCTCCTAACCCAGCCCACTCTCCGAGCCCCCTCCAGCCTGCCAACCTGAACCCCAACCCCAGGCCTCCACTCACAGCTGGGATACTGGGAAAATGACCATGCAGGCACACCAGCTCCATCTCAGGAGCAGGCGTAAGAAGAGCCACGTCACCGTGTCCTCAGAGGGTAGCTGTGTGTGGCGCTCGGCCCGGCAGCCAGCTCCTATCTCCCAGCCTCTGCCACGAGCACACTGGATTTGAGATGGCATTGAGTGACACCTCCTGCAGTGCAATCCTATTCTCCCCTCCAGGCAGGCTCCTCCCGGTGCTCGGGCCTCCGGGTCTTACCACCTGTCACCCAGCAGATGGGAGACCCCTCGGGCCCGGGGTTTTGAGGCCACACCTGTTGGTGAGCCGGGTACCGGCAGGGCCCAGTCTCCACCTCCACCCTCGCATCCCCTGAGCACTCAGGGAGGCACCTAAAGGGAGGCAGGGGAAGGCTCAGATGCCCCAGCTTGGGGTGAACAGGAGCTATGGGTTCCCCCCAGTGGAGAAAGGAGGGCCCTGAACCTCCATTACTCTGCCTAGACTTGTGGCTCTGAAACCTCAGCCTGAACCTAGCTCACCCATTTCCCTTGGGAAAACAGGTCCTGTGCTCACCCTGGAGTCTGCAGAAGGTCCAAGAATTGCGTTTCTAACCCATTCTAGGGAGGCTGATGCTGTGGCCTGCAAAGCACAGCGGTGATCTGTCTCTACCTCTGACGGTGGCGCTGGGGACAAAGGCTTCCCAGGAAAGCGTCCCTGCTGGGAGGCGGCTTGCTGCCACGGACAGCCTTCCCAGCCACAGCCCCACCGCCCTGCGGCCGCCGCGGGACTGAGAAGTACGCCAGTCGGCCGTCCGCCTCCGAGCCCTGGCTCTGCGCCGCCTGCTCCCCTGGGTCCGGATCGCCCTTTCCCGCAGCTGGGCGGGATCCTTACTCTCGGCGCAGCCAGTGTGGAGTCCACTCGCGAGGGGCGCTGGCGGGGCACGCGAACTCTAGAAGCCTCAGAGACAGCTCGGCGCAGCTCAGTCCGCAGGCTGTGTGACTGGGGAGAGAGCCCAGGTCACAGAAACGTCAGCTGGGACTTGGATGGTGACCCCGACGGGAAGGGACAGAGAGCCCTTGTCCGACGGTGACCTGGAAGGGCCAGGAGAGGGAAGAGAGTCAGTGTAGAATGGCCTTGGCCGGCAGCCGCAAAGTTTGGGCTTTGCCTACAAAGAATAGGAAGTCCGTGAAGTTTTCTGACTTTGTGACATTATGAAATGGCATCTCCTTTCACTTTTCATTCATTCAAAGCACAGTTGCCAAGCGCCTGTGGGTGCTGGGGGGACATGACAATGATCAGAGTCAGCCCAGTGTCCCGGGGAACAAAGGGGAGGGTGGCAGGGCAGGGTGGACTGGAAGCCGAGACCAGCCGGCGGTGGAGAGGTACCTCCCTCAGGCGGCCAGCAGGAGGCAGCAGAGCCCGAAACCTTAATGACCAGGGCCACGCTGAGCCCTGGGTACCCCCTTAGGACTGGTGACCTGCAGGG
>JAVSCE010012603.1:0-46380 GCA_032199065.1 Smutsia gigantea | reverse complement strand
AAAGACTTGAATGTAAGTCAGGAAACCATAAAACTCTTAGAAAAAAACATAGGCAAAAATCTCCTGGACATAAACATGAGCAACTTCTTCATGAACATATCTCTCCAGGCAAGGGAAACAAAAGCAAAAATGAACAAGTGGGACTATATCAAGCTGAAAAGCTTCTGTACAGCAAAGGACACCATCAGTAGAATAAAAAGACATCCTACAGTATGGGAGAATATATTCATAAAAAACGTATCTGATAAAGGGTTGACATCCAAAATATATAAAGAACTCATGCACCTTAACAAACAGAAAGAAAATAATCCAATTAAGAAATGGGCAGAGGACATGAATAGACACTTCTCAAAAGAAGAAATTCAGATGGCCAACAGGCACATGAAAAGATGCTCCACATTGCTAATCATCAGAGAAATGCAGATTAAAACCACACTGAGATATCACCTCACACCAGTGAGGATGGCCAACATCCAAAACACAAACAACAACAAATGTTGGCGGGGATGTGGAGAAACGGGAACCCTCCTACACTGCTGGTGGGACTGCAAATTAATTCAACCATTGTGGAAAGCAGTATGAAGGTTCCTCAAAAAACTCAAAATAGAAATACCATTTGACCCAGGAATTCCACTCCTAGGAATTTACCCTAAGAATGCAGCAGCCCAATTTGAAAAGGACAGATGCACCCCTATGTTTATTGCAGCACTATTTACAATAGCCAAGAAATGGAAGCAACCTAAGTGTCCATCAGTAGATGAATGGATAAAGAAGATGTGGTACATATACACAATGGAATATTATTCAGCCATAAGAAGAAAACAAATCCTACCATTTGCAACAACATGGATGGAGCTAGAGGGTATTATGCTCAGTGAAATAAGCCAAGCCGAAAAAGACAAGTATCAAATGATTTCACTCATATGTGGAGTATAAGAACAAAGAAAAAAACTAAAGGAACAAAACAGCAGCAGACTCACAGAACCCAAGAACGGACTAATAGTTACCAAAGGGAAAGGGACTGGGGAAAATGGGCGGGAAGGGAGGGATAAGAGGGAAAAAGGGGCATTACGATTAGCAGATGTAATGTTGGGGGGGCACGGGGAGGGCAGTACAACTCAGAGAAGACAAGTAGTGATTCTATAGCATCTCACTACGCTGATGGACAGTGAGTGTAATGGGGTTGGTGGGGGGGACCTGATGAAGGGATAGTTTAATAATCGTAATATTGCACATGTAATTGTAAATTAATGATAATAAAATAAATTATGTTAAAAAATAAAAAATAAAAAAAAATATTCCCTCTTCAAACAGAGCGGGGAAGAGGTAGAGGCCTGGGACTGCTGAACACCTAGCCCTGGAAATCTGCTTTGTGAGCGGAAGCCTATACTGTGTGATGCTCTGGACATTGGGGAGTTTGGATGGGCGGAGGGCACGGGAGACTGACATACCAGGCGTTTGTGGAGGATGGGATCCACACCCAGCCGCACTATGTCAGAGGAAGGGCGGGTGGTCTGAGAGGCTTCCTAGCAGCAAGAGGGCTGCTGAAGGGGTGGGGATTGCACGGAGCTTGCTGCCAGGGAGAAGGGAGAGCTGGACAATGTTGTCTGGGTGTGCTCTGCCCAGCTGGCTGGGAACTTTGAGGAGCTTCAGGTGCTCCATCCCCCTGGCTGCCTACTCAGCTCCGAGGTCCCCCACTGTGACACACAGCCTGCCAAGCTTTCATACTGGCCTGCAGGCACTGGCTCACAAACCAGCAGTCACTACACTGGCATCAGGCCAGCCAGAGGGAGGCCCCACGTACAACAGCTAGAGACGCAAAGCACAGAGGCTTACAGGTGTGTGCTTGGCTCACTGGCTCTGACACCAGAGACAGGCACCACAGATGGGAATCAGGAAACAGATCTTTCCTCCCCCCAGGCACCAGCTCTGCTCCTCCAAGAGACTCCCAACCTCACTCTAGGGGCTGAGCAGCTCCAGAGACTGGAGTTTCTGTGCACTGGTAGGCACCACACAGAAATATGAAATGACAAAAGGATACGGTTCAGACAAAAATCTCACAAACCCCAGAAAAAGGGCCAGTGAAACTGAACTCACCAATCCTCCTGAAAGAGAGTTCAAAATAAAAATTATAAACATGCTTATGGAGGTACAGAAAAATATTCAAGAAGTCAGGAACAAATTTACATCAGAGATTCAATCATTAAGAAATTCCTTATCTGAAATGAAACATACAATGGAGGGATTTAAAAGCAGATTAGATGTAGTAGAAGAGACGATAAATGGAATAGAAATTAGAGAAGAGGAATATAAAGAAGCTGAGGCACAGAGAGAAAAAAGAATCTCTAAGAGTGAAAAACTATTGCGAGAACTGTGTGACCAATCCAAACGGAACAATATTCACATTATAGGGGTACCAGAAGAAGAAGAGGAAAAAAGGGATAGAAAGTGTTATTGAGGAGATAATTGCTGAAAACCCCCAATCTGGGGAAAGAGTCTCTGAAGCCATGCAGGTGCACATATCCCCCAACATAAGGGACCCAAGGAAGACAACATCAAGACATATAATAATGAAAACGGCAAAGATCAAGGATAAAGACAGACTTTTAAAAGCAGCTAGAGAGAAAAAAAAATCACATACAAATAAAACCCATCAGGCTATCATCAGACTTCTCAACAGAAACCTTTCAAGCCAGAAGAGAGTGGCATGATATATTTAATGCAATGAAGCAGAAGGACCTTGAACCAAAAATACTCTACCCAGCAACGTTATCATTTAAATTTGAAGAAGGGATTAAACAATTTTCAGATAAGCATAAGCTAAGAGAATTTACCTCCCAGAAACCACCTCTACTGTGCATTTTGGAGGGACTCCTATAGATGGAAGTATTCTTAAGGCTAAATAGATGTCACCAAAGGGATAGACAAAGAGTACAGAATATGATTCATAACATCCAAAGAATGGAGGAGGAAGAAAAAGAAGGAAAAAAAAAGAACTTTTAGGTTGTGTTTGTAACAGTATACGAAGTAAGTTAAATTACACTGTTAGATAGTAAGGGAATTGTCCTTGAACCTTTGGTAACCACAAATCTAAAGTCTGCAATGCCAATAAGTACATACCTACCAATAATCACCCTAAATGTAAATGGTCTGAATGCATCAATCAAAAGACATAGAGTTACTGAATGGATACAAAAACAAGACCCATCTATATACTGCTACAAGAGACTCACTTCAAACCCAAAGACATACACAGACTGAAAGTAAAGGGATGGAAGAAGATATTTCATTCAACTAATAGAAAAAAACAGGAGTTGCAGTACTTGTACCAGACAAAAAACTTCAAAACAAAGATAGTCACAAAAGACAAAGGAGGACATTACGTAATGATAAAAGTGTCAGCTCAACAAGAGGATATAACCATTGTAAATATCTATGCACCCAACACAGAATCACCTATATATGTGAAACAAATACTAACAGAATTAAGGGGGAAGCAGAATGCAATGCATTCATTTTAGGAGACTTCAACACACCACTCACTCCAAAGGACAGATCAACCAGACAGAATATAAATAAAGAGACAGAGGCACTAAACAACATAGTAGAACAGATGGACCTAACAGACATCTTCAGAACACTCCATCCAAAAGCAACAGGATACACATTCTTCTCAAGTACACATGGAACATTTTCAAGAATAGATCATATACTAGGCCACAAAAACCTCATTAAATTCAAAAAGACTGAAATTGTACCAACCAAGTTCTCAGATCACAAAGGTATGAAACTAGAAATAAATAACACAAAGAAAATGAAAAAGCCGATAAACACATGGAGGCTTAATAAAATGCTCCTAAATAATCAATGGATCAATGACCAAATAAAAACAGAGATCAAGTAATATATGGAGACAAATAACAACGATTCAACACTGCAAAATCTGTGGGATGCAACGAAACTGTGCTAAGAGGGAAATACATTGGAACACAGGCCTACATCAGGAAAGAACAATCCCAAATGAATGGTCTAAACTCACAATTGATGAATCTAGAAAAGGAAGAAAAATGAGGCCCAAAGTCAGTAGAAAGAGGGACAAAATAATGATTAAAGTAGAAATTAATAAAATTGAGAAGAATAAAACAATAGAAATCAGTGAAAGCAGGAGCTGTTTCTTTGAGAAAACAAACAAAATAGATAAACCCCAGCCAGACTTACCTAGAAAAAAAGAGAGTCTACACATATAAACAGAATCAGAAATGAAAAAGGAAAAATCTGTGAGTCTGCTGGTATTTTGTTCCTTCAGTTTTTTCTTTGTTCTTATACTTCACAGATGAGTGAAATCATTTGATACTTGTCTTTCTGTGCCTGGCTTATTTCACTGAGCATAATACCCTCTAGCTCCATCCATGTTGTTGCAAATGGTAGGATTTTTTTCTTCTTATGGCTGAATAATATTCCATTGTGTATATATCCCACATCTTCTTTATCCATTCATCTACTGATGGACACTTAGGTTGCTTCCATTTCTTGGCTATTGTAAATAGAGCTGCGATAAACATAGGCGTGCATATGTCTTTTTCAAACTGGGCTGCTGCATTTTTAGGGAAATTCCTAGGAGTGGGATTCCTAGGTCAAATGGTATTTCTATTTTGAGTTTTTTGAGGAACCTCCATACTGCTTTCCACAATGGTTGTACTAATTTACATTCCCACCAGCAGTGTAGGAGGGTTCCCCTTTCCCCACACCCTCACCAACATTTGTTGTTGTTTGTCTTTTGGATGTTGGCCTTCCTAACTGTTGTGAGGTGATATCTCATTGTGGTTTTAATTTGCATTTCTCTGATGATTAGCCATGTGGAGTATCTTTTCACGTGCCTGTTGGCCATCTGAATTTCTTCTTTGGAGAACTGTCTGTTTAGCTCCTCTGCCCGTTTTTTAATTGGCTTATTTGCTTTTTGTTTTTGAGGTGCGTGAGCTCTTTATATATTTTGGGTGTCAACCTCTTATGGGATATGTCATTTATGAATATACTCTCCCATACTGTAGGATGCCTTTTTGTTCTACTGATGGTGTCCTTTGCTGTACAGAAGCTTTTCAGCTTGACATAGTCCCACTTGTTCATTTTTGCTTTTGTTTCCCTTGCCCCGGGAGATATGTTCATGAAGACATCACTCATGTTTATGACCAAGAGATTTTTGCCCATGTTTTTTTTCTAAGAGTTTTATGGTTTCATGACTTACATTCAGGTCTTTGATCCATTTTGAGTTTACTTTTGTATATGGGTTTAGACAGTAATCCAGTTTCATTCTCTTACATGTAGCTGTCCAGTTTTTCCAAATATTAATTGACTGTATATGTTTGGGTTAATGTTTGGATTTTCTATTCTGTTCCACTGGTCTGTGGGTCTGTTTTTGTGCCAAGACCAAGTTGTCTTGATTACTGTGGCTTTTTAGTAGAGCTAGAAGTCATGGAGCATAATTCCCCGTTTTATTCTTCCTTCTCGGGATTGCTTTGGCTATTCAGGGTCTTTTGTGTTTCCAAATGAATTTTAGAACTATTTGCTCTAGTTCATTGAAGAATGCTGTAGGTATTTTGATAGGGATTGCATTGAATCTGCAGATCACTTTAGGCAGGATGGCCATTTTGACAATATTAATTCTTCCTAGCCAAGAGCATGGGATGAGTTTCCATTTTTTAGTGTCCTCTTTAATTTCTCTTAAGAGTGTCTTGCAGTTTTGTTTTGAGCGAATAGGTCTTTCACTTCCTTGGTTAGGTTTATTCCTAGGTATTTTATTTATTTGGATGTGATTGTGAATGGAATTGTTTTCCTGATTTCTCTTGCTGCTAGTTCATCATTAGTGTATAGGAATGCAACAGATTTCTGTGTATTAATTTTTTATCCTGCAACATTGCTGAATTCAGATATTAGATGTAGTAGTTTTGGAGTGGAGTCTTTAGCATTTTTTATGTACAATATCATGTCATCTACAAACAGGGGCAGTTTAACTTCTTCCTTGCCGATCTGGATGCCTTTTATTTCTTTGTTTTGTCTGATCGCCGTGGCTAGGACCTCCAGAACTATGTTGAATAAAAGTGGGGAGAGTGGGCATTCTTGTCTTGTTCCCGATCTTAAAGGAAAAGGTTTCAGCTTCTTGCTGTTAAGTATAATGTTGGCTGTGGGTTTGTCATATATGGGCTTTATTATGTTGTGGTAGTTGCCCTCTATACCCATTTTGTTGAGAGTTTTTTATCATGAATGAATGTTGAATTTTGTCGAATGCTTTTTCAGCATCTATGGAGATGATCATGTGGTTTTTTTCCTACTTTTTGTTGATGTGGTGGATGATGTGATGGATTTTCGAATGTTGTACCATCCGTGCATCCCTGCAATGAATCCCACTTGATCATGATGGATGATCTTTTTGATGTATTTTTGAATACGGTTTGCTAATATTTTGTTATTTTTGCATCTATGTTCATCAGGGATATTGGTCTTTAATTTTTTTTTTTTGTGGTGTCTGTCTGGTTTTGGTATTAGAGTGATGTTGGCCTTGTAGAATGAGTTTGGGAGTATTCCCTCCTCATCTATTTCTGGAAAACTTTAATGAGGATGGGTATTAGGTCTTCCCTAAATGTTTGATAAAATTCAGCAGTGAAACTATCTGGTTCAGGCGTTTTGTTCTTAGGTAGTTTTTTGATTATCAATTCAATTTCTTTGCTGGTAATTGGTCTATTCAGATTTTCTGTTTCTTCCTGGGTCAGCCTTGGAAGGTTATATTTTTCTAGAAAGTTGTCCATTTCTTGTAGGTTATCCAGTTTGTTAGCATATACTTTTTCATAGTATTCTATCATAAATCTTTGTATTTCTGTGGTATCCGTAGTGATTTTTCCTTTCTCATTTTTGATTCTGTTTATGTGTGTAGACTCTCTTTTTTTCTTGATAAGTATGGCTAAGGGTTTATCCATTTTGTTTATTTTCTCAAAGAACCACCTTCTGCTTTCATTGATTCTTTCTATTGTTTTATTCTCTCAACTTTATTTATTTATGCTTTAATCTTTATTATGTCCTTCCTTCTACTTCCTTTGGGCCTCAGTTGTTCTTCCTTTTCTAGTTTCATTAATTGTGAGTTTAGACTGTTCATTAGGGATTGTTCTTCTTTCCTGAGGTAGGCCTGTATTGCAATATATTTCCCCCTTAGCATGGCCTTCACTGCATCCCACAGATTTTGTGGTGTTGAATTATCATGGTCATTTGTCTCCATATATTGCTTGATCTCTGTTTTTATTTGGTCATTGATCCATTGATTATTTAGGAGCATGTTATTAAGCCTCCATGTGTTTGTGGGCTCTTTCGTTTTCTTTGTGTAATTTATTTCTAGTTTCATACCTTTGTGATCTGCAAAGCTGGTTGGTACAATTTCAATCTTGAATTTACTGAGGTTCTTTTTGTGGCCTAATATATAATCAATTCTTGAAAATGTTCCATGTGCACTTGAGAAGAATGTGTATTCTGTTGCTTTTGACTGGAGTGTTCTGTAGATGTCTGTTAGGTCCATCTGTTCTAATATGTTGTTCAGTGCCTCTGTGTCTTTACTTATTTTCTGTCTACTTGATCTCTCCTTTGGAGTGAGTGGTGTGTTGAAGTCTCCTAAAATGAATGCATTGCATTCTATTTCCCCCTTTAATTCTGTTAGTATTTGTTTCACATATGTAGGTGATCCTGTGTTGGGTGCATAGATATTTATAATAGTTATATCCTCTTGTTGGACTGACACTTTTATGATTATGTAATGTTCTTCTTTGTCACTTGTGACTTTCTTTGTTTTGAAGTCTATTTTGTCTGATACAAGTACTTGCAACACCTGCATTTTTCTCCTTGTTGTTTGCGTGAAATATCTTTTTTCATCCCTTCACTTTCAGTCTGTGTATGTCTTTGGGTTTGAAGTGAGTCTCTTGTAGGCAGCATATAGATGGGTCTTGCTTTTTTATCCATTCTATTACTCTGTGTCTTTTGATTGGTGCATTCAGTCCATTTACATTTATGGTGATAATCGATAGATATGTACTTATTGCCATTACCCATTTTAGATTTATGGTTACCAAAGGTTCAAGGGCAATTCCCTTACTATCTAACAGTCTAATTTAACTTACTTCGTATACTATTACAAACACAACGTAAAGGGTTTTTTTTCTCTCCTTTTTCTTCCTCCTCCATACTTTGTATGTTATGAATCGTATTCTGTACTTTTTGTCTTCCTTTGGGTGACATCTTTTTAGCCTTAGGAATACTTCCATCTATAGGAGTCCCTCCAAAATGCACTGTAGAGGTGGTTTGTGGGGGGTAAATTCTCTCAGCTTTTGCTTATCTGTAAATTGTTTAATCCCTCCTTCAAATTTAAATGATAACCTTGCCGGGTAAAGTATTCTTGGTTCAAGGCCCTTCTGCTTCATTGCATTAAATGTATCATGTCACTCCTTTTGGGCTGTAAGGTTTCTGTTGAGAAGTCTGATGATAGCCTGATGGATTTTCCTTTGTATGTGATCTTTTTTCTCTCTCTAGCTGCTTTCAAAAGTCTGTCTTTATCCTTGATCTTTGCCATTTTAATTATTATATGTCTTGATGTTGTCTTCCTTGGGTCCCTTGTGTTGGGAGATCTGTGCACCTCCATGGCTTGAGAGACTATCTCCTTCCCCAGATAGGGGAAGTTTTCAGCAATTACCTCCTCAGTGACACTTTATATCTCTTTTTCTCTCTCTTCTTCTTCTGGTACCCCTGTAATGTCAATATTGTTCCATTTGGATAGGTCACAGAGTTCTCTCAATATTCTTTCATTCTTAGAGATCCTTTTTTCTCTCTGTGCCTCAGCTTCTTTGTATTCCTCTTCTCTAATTTCTATTTCATTTAACGTCTCCTCCACCATATCCAATATGCTTTTAATACTGTCCATTGTGTTCTTCAGTGATTGGATCTCCAACCCGAATTCATTCCTGAGTTCTTGAATATCTTTCTGTACCTCCATAAGCATGTTTATACTTTTTATTTTGAACTCTCTTTGTGGAAGATTGGTGAGTTAAGTTACATTTGGCCCTTTTTCTGGGGTTTGTGAGATTTTGGTCTGAACCATGTTCTTTTGTCGTTTCATATTTCTATGTGATGCCCACTAGTTTGCAGAAACTCCAGTCCCTGGAGCCGCTCAGCCCCTAGAGTGAGGTTGGGGGTCATAGTGGAGTGGGGCTGGTGCCTGGGGGGAGGAAAGATCTGTTTCCTGATTTCATCAGCAGTGCCTGTCTCCAGTGTCAGAGCCAGTGGGCCAAGCACACACGTGTAAGCCTCTGTGCTTTGAGTCTCTAGCTGTTGTAGGTGGGCCTCCCTCTGGCTGGCCTGACGCCTGCGCAGTGACTGCCGTTTTGCGAGCAGGTGCCTGCAGGCCAGTAGGAAGGCTCGGCAGGCTGTGTGTCGCAGTGGGGGGCCTCAGAGCTGAGTTGGCAGCCAGGGGGATGGAGCACCTGAAGCTCCCCAAAGTTCCCAACCAGCTGGGCAGGGCACGCCCAGACAACCTTGTCCAGCTCTCCCTCCTCCTGCACAGGAAGCTCCGTGGAAACCCCGCCCCTTCAGCAGCCCTCTGGCTGCTAGGAAGCCTCTCAGGCTGCCTGCCTTTCCTCTGACACAGAGCAGCTGGGTGTGGATCCCCTCCTCCACAAAGGGCCGTTATGTCAATTTCTCACACACTCCGCCTGTCCGAGCTCCTCACGACCGAAGCACCACACATTACAGGATTCTGCTCACAAAGCACGTCTCCAGGGCTCGGTGTTCAGCAGTCCCAGGCTTTCACCCCCTCCCCCGCTCCATTTCTCTCCCTCCCTCCAGTGAGCTGGGGTGGGGGAGGGCTTGGTTCCCGCCAGAGTAAGGTTTCCTACGTTACCATATTTCATGAGGTCTGCTCTGTTTGTGAGGTCTGTTTGCAGTCTGGTTCAGCCTTCTTTCTTGTTGCTGCTTTAAGGTTAGTTGTATTAATTGACTATATTTTTGTACAATTTGTGGTTTTCGGAGGAGCTCTCCGTCTCACCTCTCATGCCGCCATCTTGGAAATTGATCATATGGTATACTTTTTGTTAGTGTGGTATATCATTATGAATATTGTGCCATCCTCACATGTGTAGGAATAAATCCCAATTGGTTGTAATGGATAATCCTTCTGATGTATTTTTGAATTTGCTTTGTTAATATTTCACTGTGGATTTTTGTATCTATGTTCATTAGGGATATTGGTCTATAATTTTCTTTTTTGTAGCATATTTGTCTGGTTTGGGGATTTGAGTGATGCTGGCCTCATAGAATAAGTTTGGCGATATTCTCTCTTCTATTTTTCGGAATACTTTAGAAGGGTGCGTATTAGTTCTTTAAGTGTTTGGTTGAATTCAACTGTGAAGCCATATGGTCCTGGACTTCTGCTTGTTGGAAGTTTTTTGATTACCAATTCAATTTCGTTACTGGTAACTGATCTGTTTAGATTTTCTGTTTCTTCCTTGGTCAGTCTTGGAAGGTTGTACTTTTCTAGGAATTTTCCTATTTCTTCTAGTTGTCCATTTTAGTGACATACAGTTTTTGTAGAATTCTCTAATAATTCCTTGTATTTCTGTGGTGTCCACTGCAACCTCTCCTTTTTCATTTTTGATTTTGTTTCTTTTTGTCCTCCCTTTTTTTTCTTGATAAGTCTGACTAGGGTTTTGTCTATTTTGTTTATATTCTCAGAGAGAGAAACAGCTCTTGGTTTCATTGATTTTTTTTTCTATTGTTTTATTCTATTTCATTTATTTCTGCTCTGATCTTTAGTATGCCTCTCCTTTTACTAACTTTGGGCTTGTTTTTTCTTGATTTAGTTGTGAGTTTAGACTGTTTATTTGGGATTGTTTTTGTTTCTTGAGATAGGTATACTTCTATTTTTGAGGGATAGTTTCATTGTATGTCAGATTCTAGATTTAAAAAAATTATATATGGATTTACCTTTGCTTCTGAAAACTCTGTAATATTTGGTGTTTTTTTCCCACCATCTATAAAGTATAATTTATTCTCTGGTGCCTTTAAAATTTCTCTTTATCACTTATTTCAGCAATTAAATTATTATCTTCCTCAGTATGATTTTCACTATATATACCCTGCTTTGGATTTATTCCACTTCTTGGACTTATGGGTTTATATTTTTCATCAAAATTTGAAAAATTTTAAGTAATTAATTCCTCCAATAATTTTTCTACCTATATTAAGCTTCATATGTTTAAAATGTAAAATTTGATGAGTTTTGATACATGTGGTTCATGTGAAACTACTACAATCAAAATAGTGAACATTTCTTTCCACACCATGAATTTTTATAATTCTTTCCTCCCTCTATTCCAGTCCATGGGCAATCACTGATGTGCTTTCACATAGTTTAGTATGTAATTTCCTAGAATTATATATAAATGAAATAATGCAATATTTACTCATTTTTGTCTAACTGTTTTCACTCAGTATAATGATTTTGAATTTTATCCATAGTTTATTGTGCATCAGTAGTTCCTTTTTATTGCCCAATGAATTTCATTGCCTAGATATAATACATTTTGATTTTATTTCCTTTACTGTTTAAGAAATTCAGGATGCAACATATAAAAATGTTGTAAGTATTTATGTATAAATATTTGTGGACATACGATTCATTTGTCTTAGGTAGATAAATTTGTGTAGCAAAGGCAAGCCACTTAGTAGGTTTAAACTTTAAAAAAATTATTGAAATATTTGTTTCAGATGAGCAACATAGTGATTCCATGGTTATATAGATTACTAAATGCTCACCATGATAAGTGTAGTTACCATCTGTCACCATACAAAGATATTACAACATTATTAGTTATATTCCCTATGCTATCTTTCCATCCCTGTGTCTAATTTACTTTTATGATTTGAAGTTCATACTTCTTTATCTTCTTCATTTGTTTTATCTGCCCCCCAGCATGGTAAACAACAGTCCATTCTCCATGTTTATGTCAATTTCTGTTTTCTTTGTTCATTTACTTTGTTTTTCAGATTCCACACATGGATGGGCCTAGAAGAGAAAGGTGAATGTTAAACCCTTTAAGGAACTACCAAAATGTTCTGTAAAGTGGTTGTAATTTTACTTTCCCATCAGTAGTGTAAGAATATTCTAGATGCCCTACATTCTTGCCTAATACATGGTGTTATCTGTATTTTGAATAATAGTCATTCTATGGGGTGTGCAGGTGTGTCTCGTCATGGTTTGTATTTGCATGTTACTGGTGGTAGTGGTATTGGACATCTTAATCCACGCTTATTAGCTATGTATGTATGTTTGTGCACATGTGTGTGAATGAGAAAGAGAGAAAAATCTAATCCAATATATTGACCATTTTTTATCAGGTTATTGATCTTCTTTTTGACCTATAAGAGTTTTTTATATATTCTGGGAACAAAAATTCCTTTGTCTGATATATGTTGCAAATATTTTCTTCCAATCTTTGACTTGTCTTTTCATTTTCTTAGTGGTGTCTTATTCTAAAAGCAAGTGCTTTTAATTTTGATATTTTGATAAAATATAATTTATTTTTTATTTTCTGTTTTCATTTGTGCTTCTTTGCTCTTTCTAAGAAAACTTTGCCTACATTACCATCACAAATAATTTCTCCTAGAAGGTTCACTATTTAAATTTTTATATTAAGTGTATAACCCATCCTGAGTTAATTTCTAATGTATGGTGCTATGGAAAGGTTGGCATTTATTTCTTTACAGTGAGTATTATCTACCTGTTCTGGTATCATTCATTATAAAGACTTTTCTTTCCTCACTAAATTATCTTACATCTTTGTTGAAAGCAATTGATCACATATATGTATACTGAGACTTTTGGTAGATCAAGACAGTTTTGTTAAAGCAGTTTGAGTAGCCTGATACCAAGTTTATCCTATTATAAGGCATTGGTTTTTAAGTTTCTTATTGATTCCCAGGTGTTTTATGATGTTTTTCTACTCTAGTTAGTTGAAATTCAAAGATCTCCTAATCCTGTGTGAGATCTGAGAAGTGTGTAACTCTGCCTTCTAGGAGTTCTTTGTTCAGTTTTGTATAGTTTCACCTTATGCTTAGGAATCTTAGTATTTAGGTTATTATGCAAAGGTAAACTTATGAATATCTCTGGAACTCTTTCTGCAAATTGGCCCAGCTCTCTAGTATTTTGCTCCCAATGCATAGTTGTTTTAGCCCTTTCAACCTACAATTTCACTTTCTTCAGCTCAGCAGGACTTTTTTACAAGATAGAAGCCAAGAAGTAAACAAAGAAAGACCACAGTCCTGTAAAATAGGAATAGCATTGCCTGACCTGATGTGGTTATCATGGAGATTATATGAGCTAATGAATGGGTAATGATGGCTGCCTGGTATATGTCCAGAAAGCTGCTATTAATATTAGAGTTTCAGTATGAAAAATGGGTAGAAAAGAAGGATTCTATTATAGTCCTTCAGCCCTCCTCGCCCCTAAAATAACCTATGTCAAACAACTGACCTAAGTTAAATAATAAAACCTAAGTTAAATAATTCTTATTCCGAAGTATCTGTGCCTTCCTCCTCAGAAATGAGATCAGCACTGGAACAACAAGACTCTATTTGTATTAGTCCATACACACATCTATCAATTGAGGACATTATATTTCTCAAAATTTAAATTTAAAACACAAGAAATCCATGATTTCTTTCCTCCTTAAATAGCACAGAAACCCTGAATCCTTCAAGAAAGCATGTACAGTTGGAAGGGAGAGGCATTTAAGGAGCATTTGAGGAATTTGAGGCCTACTGTCCTTGACCTGTATGTGACAATCGTGCTTCCTTTGGTGATGCTGCAGCGCCCTGTGTGCATCCCTGCCGTAATTTTCCACTTAATCCTTCAGATCCCCTTCTAAACACTAAGCTCTTTTCAGACAGAGGCCAGTAGTTCTCAACCAGAGAAAACAAAATCACCTACACCAATTGCAAAGTATTCCCAGACCCCATCTCAAATATTTCCTATCCAGAGGACCCTGGGTAGAACCCAGCAATGCACCTTGGGAGACTCAGGTGTATGTGGTCCAAAACCACTGTTGTCACGGACTACACTACTTTCATCTTTGTGCAGCCCTCCCCACTGAAATGATCACCAGAGTGCCTGAAACAACATCAGTATGCCATGCATACTGATTAAATTAATGAATTGGTATATGTTTCCATTGATTAATACATCTAAAGAGATGAATCTAGCAGGCAGAGAAATGTGGAAAATATTAGAGTTTGTGCCACCTTAGAATGCAAGCATAACTAAGATGAATACAGTAGGAGAGATATAGAAAAAGTTATCTGGTTTATTTAACCAACAAACTTGAAGGAGAGAAAAGAAACTATATGAAATTTGCAAGGATGGCATTTACGTAATCCCTTAAAACAGTTCATCTATATCATAATCTATAAGGCTAATGATCAAGGGAGTTACAGTTCATCATGTCATTCAGCAAATGAAACTGTGAGCCAAAATGAATGACCCATGAAAAGCATCATAGTATTTAAAGCTACCCATCTTCTACACAGATCAAGTAGATAATTTATTTGATTCCTTTTTTTTTACAAGTTGTTTAATGCCTACAATCAAAAAAATACCTCTCTGCAAGGCCTCAATATCCTGGAGTGCCCTAACTCTATAAGATCCAGAGATTACACTGGAGCATTTCCATCAGAGTTGCTAAGATCAACGCTGTACACAGACTTCAGCCCAGCTAGCAAACAGCTTTCTTTCATCTTTAAAGGCTCATAGGCCCCAAGACTTCCCTGATCAATTGTAGAAAAAAAAAACTGCCTGATGTTCTTCCAAATTTTGCCTGTTTCTCTCTCATTTTATACATTGATGGATGCAGGAGAAAGAAACCTGGGATTGTGCTAGAACTCTGCCTCTAGAGGTAAGTGCATCCTTTGTATTATAGCTGTAGGACTACTCTTTTCTTTTAGCTGTATCATCTGTCTATCCACTCTACAAGAGTGTTGGGCCCTGAGGAATGGTTCAGAGGTAGAATGATTGGTGTACACCAGGTACAGCTGAAATGAGCCATGGCGTCAGAATCCAGGGGAAACATAGAAACAGGCCACATGGAGAAGGCAGAGATACAGCTGAACCAGGTCCTGCCGCCTGAATATGGAGAAAAGTAAAGTTAGAAAAGGATGAAGAGTGTGTGAAACAGAAAAATATCCTTAAATTAGGAAATAAGAAATTGCCCAGGCAGTTTGAGTAAGACAGATGTGTACTCAGTGGGAGGAAAAGCAGAGGTGATGGGTTTAAGGTGGAAGAATAGGGGTACATGAAGGGTAGTTCAGACTGCCTCTATGAGGATCATACAGAGTAAAGAAGACAGTGATCTATTTCCTTAGCCACTGACATATAAGCACACAGTACAAATAAAATATTAAAAATAGGACCCAGATTAATCAGAAGACAGCACTGTGGACTGGGGAGTTCAGGATATTGAGGATATAATCTCACCTCTGCACTTAGCTACCCAACCTAGATGTTTACATTTTCCTTCTCTCGGCCTCAGTTTCTTCATTTGTAACATGGGGAAGTTGGACTAGATAGTAACAGGTAACATTTATTGAATACTTACTATGAGTCAAGGATTTAATTCTGAGCATTTGGTACCCATAAGAAATGCTCGGTCTCTTTTGTCATTACTGCCATTTCAGATGAAAACCCAGGCACAAAGAAGTGATTTCCACAAAGTCATAAAGCTGGTCAATGGTCGAGCCATGGTCCCAGCCAAAGCAGTCTAGCTCCGGAAACTACATCTTTCTCAGACTTACTGTACTTTCATTCCAACAAATGATCCCAGAGCAAACTGATGGAGAAGTAAATGCTCACAATAACCAAAGTCTCAGGGCTACTCAGAGAAGTCTTCCAGGGGACAAATATTAATCCGGGGTTTTGTAGGAGGCATAAATATTATGAGGTATAAAGAACATCAGGAAAGGAAATGCAGTATTACTTGTAAAGAGGGAGAGACAGAAATTAGTGATATTGATGGCTCTGGACCAGCCAGCTTATCTTACAGTGCAGGGGTGGAAATGCCATCTAATGCTTAGGACTAAACATCCGAGGAAGTGATTAAGACAGGGAACTCCAGAAATAATGCCATGAAAAAACATTGCGAGAACTAAGAATGTTAGGAGCAAAATAAGACCCAAAAAGGGAGATGTTAATTTATTGTAATAACTAAAGGGCTGCCATTTATTTAAAAAAATAATAATTAAACGTGAGTATCTGCAAAAGACAAATCAAGAACCACAGGTGGGTGTTTCAAGGAAGCACCGTTTGTCTTAGAATAAGGAGGTTCTAGCCAGTTAAGTCAACTTGCAGGAAAGCAGCCTGCTTTATGAGGCAGGGGGCTTTTTATAACTGCACCTTGACTGTGGGGAGCAGACAGTATTTCCCAGATTTATACAAAAATGTTCACTTCCGGGAAGATGGCGGCGTGAGCAGTGCGGCAGAAATCTCCTCCCAAAACCAAATATATTTATGAAAATACAGCAAATACAACTATTCCTAAAAGAGAGACCAGAAGATACAGGACGACACCAGCCTGCAGCTACACCTGAGAGGACTCGGCACCCCGTGAGGCGGGTAAGATACAGAGCTGCGTCCCGGTGGGACCCAAGCACTTCCCCACCCCAGCGCACCAGCGGGAGGAGAGGATTCAGAGCGGGGAGGGAGTGGAAACACAGGCCCACCGAATAACCAGTTCTGGCAATCTGCTCCAGGAGCACTGACACACTTTGTGTGGTCTATCAGAGATTGGAGAGACAGAGGTGCAGATTCCAAGACGGCAGGTCCACCCAGCCGGTTCCCCAGGACAAAAGAAAAGCGCGTGCTTTTTTAGGGGTCTTAAAGAGACAGGGGCCCAATGGAGGAGCAGGATCGTCTCAGTGCACTCAGCCAATCAGGCTGGGATCCTGGGGAATTTCTGTCCCTTTGGACTATGGCTGGGAAAAGCAGTCGGACGGAGACTTCCCACAGAAATCAGCAGCCTCCCATTCATTCCCTCCCCAGCCAAAGTCACAAAGGGCCTGGCGGAGCGGCGTGGCTGCAGAATAGTGGTGCAGCAGCGCCACCTACAGGATCGTCACAGAAACTACACCCGGCGGGCGATTTTTTTTTCCTCTATTTTCCCATTCTTCTTTTTTTCTTTTTCTGACCATTTCTATCGCCATGAAAAGACAGAGTAATATGGCACAAACAAAGCTTACCCAGACAACTCCAGACCAAACTACGCTAGAGAGGGAGCCTGATGGGATGGACATGCACAATTTTCCTGAAAAAGAATTCAGAATAAAAGTCATAACCATACTGATGGATCTACAGAGAAATATGCAAGAGCTAAGGGAGGAAGTGAGGGAAGTGAGGAAAGACAATGCAGAGATGAGACAAGCGATCAACAGGCTTAGCAGCAGACTGGACGAGATGGAAGAGACCGTTAATGGAACAGAAATCAGAGAACAGGAATACAGAGAAGCTGAGGCAGAGAGAGATAAAAGGATCTCTAGGAATGAAAGAATTTTAAGAGAACTGTGTAACCAATCCAAATGGAAAAATATTCGCATTATAGGAATACCAGAGGAAGAAGAGAGAGAAAAAGGGATAGAAAGTGTCTGAAGAAATAATTGCTAAAAACTTCCCAAGCAGAGGAAGGAAATAGTCTCTCAAACCATGGAAGCCTACAGATCTCCCAACACAAGGGACCCAAGGAAGACAACACCAAGACACATAATAATTAAAAGGGCAAAAATCAAAGATACAGACAGAGTATTAAAGGCAGCTAGAGAGAGAAAAAAGATCACCTACAAAGGAAAATTCATCATACTATCATCAGACTTCTCAACAGAAACCTTATAGGCCAGAAGAGAATGGCAAGATATATTTAACGTAATGAAACAGAAGGGCCTCGAACCAAGAATATTGTATCAAGCATGATTATCATTTAAATTGGAGGGAGAGATTAAACAATTTCCAGACAAGCGAAAGCTGAGAGAATTTGCCTCCCATAAACCACCGCTATGGGATATCTTAAAGAGACTGCTCTAGATGGAAGCACTCCTAAGGCTAAAAAGAGGTCACCAGAGAAAATAAAATCATAGCAAAGAAAGCAGACCACCCATATACTAACTAAAGGCAAAGAATAAAACACCTAGTATATAAAGAATGGAGGAGGAAGAATAAGAAGGGAGAGAAATAAAGGATCATCAGTCTGCGTTTACAATAATTTAACAAGAAAGTTAAGTTAGACTGTTAGATAGTAGAGAAGGTACCCTTGAACCTTTGGTAACCATGAATCTAAAGCCAGCAACGGCAATAAGTACATATCTATTGATAATCACCCTAAATGTAAATGGACTGAATGCATCAATCAAAAGACACAGAGTAACAGAATGGATAAAAAAGCAAGACTCATATATTGCTGCTTACAGGAGACTCACCTCAAACCCAAAGATATACAAAGACTAAAGGTGAAGGGATGGAAAAAGATATTTCATGCAAACAACAAGGAGAAAAAAGCAGGTGTTACAGTACTTGTACCAGACAAAATAGGCTTCAAAATGAAGAAAGTAACAAGAGATAAAGAAGGACATTACATAATGATAAAGGGGTCAGTCCAACAAGAAGATATAGCCATTCTCTATATATATGCACCCAACACAGGAGCACCGGCATATATGAAACAAATACTAACAGAATTAAAGGAGGAAATAGACAGCAATGCATTCATTTTAGGAGACTTCAACACACCACTCACTCCAAAGGACAGATCAAACAGACAGAGAATAAGTAAAGACACAGAGGCACTGAACAACACACTAGAACAGATGGACCTAACAGACATCTACAAAACTCTGCACCCAAAAGCAGCAGGATACACATTCTTCTCAAGTGCACATGGAACATTTTCCAGAATAGACCTCATACTAGGCCTCAAAAAGAACCTCAGTAAAGTCAAAAACATTGAAATTCTACCAACCAACTTCTCAGATCACAAAGGTATAAAACTAGAAATAAATTTTAGAAAGAAAACAAAAAGGCTCACAAATACACGGAGACTTAACATTCTCCTAATTAATCAATGCATTAACGACCAAATCAAAAACAGAAATCAAAGAATATATGGAGACTAATGACAACAACAACACAAAGCCACAACTTCTATGGGACACAGCAAAGGCAATTCTAAGAGGAAACTATATTGCAATCCAGGCCTATTTAAAGTAGGAAGATCATTCCCAGATGAATAGTCCAAAGACACAATTACTGAAATTGGAAAAAGAAGAACAAATGAGGCCAAAAGTCACCAGAAGGAGGGACATAATAAAGATCAGAGAAGAAATAAATAAAATTGAGAAGAATAAAACAATAGAAAAAAATCAGTGAAACCAAGAGCTGGTTCTTTGAAAAAATAAACAAAATAGATAAACCCCTCGCCAGACTCATTAAGAGAAAAAGAGAATCTGCACACATAAACACGATCAGAAATGAGAAAGGAAAAATAATGACGGACACCACAGAAATACAAAGAATTATAAGAGAATATTATGAGAATCTATATGCTAACAAGGTGGAAAACCTAAAAGAAATGGACAACTTTGTAGAAAAATACAACCTTCCAAGACTGACAGAGCAAGAAACAGAAAAACTAAACAGACCAATCACCAGCAACGAAATTGAATCGGTAATCAAAAAACTACCTAAGAACAAAACCCCCGGGCCAGATGGATTCGCCTCTGAATTCTACCAGACATATAGAGAAGAAATAACACCCATTCTCCATAGTTTTCTAAAAATTGAAGAGATGGGAATACTTCCAAACTTATTCTATGAAGCCAGCATCACACTAATACCAAAACCAGGGAAAGATCTCACCAAAAAAGAAAATTACAGACCAATATCCCTGATGAACGTAGATGCAAAAATACTCAACAAAATATTAACAAAAAAAATTCAAAAATACATCAAGAGGATCATACACCATGATCAAGTGGGATTCATCCCAGGGATGCAAGGATGGTCCAACATTCGAAAATCCATCAATATCATCCACCACATCAACAAAAAGGACAAAAACCACATGATCATCTCCATAGATGCTGAAAAAGCATTTAACAAAATTTAGCATCCATTCTTGATTAAAACTCTCAACAAAATGGGTATAGAGGGCACGTACCTCAACATCATAAAGGCCATATATGACAAACCCACAGCTAACATCATACTTTACAGCGAGAAGCTGAAAGCTTTTCATCCAAGATCGGGAACAAGACGGATGCCCACTCTCTCCACTGTTATTCAACATAGTACTGGAGGTCCTAGCCACGGCAATCAGGCAAAACAAAGACATACAAGGCATCCAGATTGGTAAAGAGGAAGTCAAATTGTCACTATTTGCGGATGACATGATATTGTACATAAAAAACCCTAAAGACTCCACTCCAAAACTACTAGAATACCTGAATTCAGCAAAGATGAAGCATACAAAATTGAGACACAGAAATCTGTTGCTTTCCTATACACTAACAATGAACTAACAGAAAGAGAAATCAGAAAAACAATTCCATTGACAATTGCATCAAAAAGAATAAAATACCTAGGAATATACCTAACGAAGGAAGTGAAAGACCTATACCCTGAAAACTACAAGACACTCCTAAGAGAAGTTAAAGAGGACTAACAAATGGAAATTCATCCCATGCTCTTGGCTGGGAAGAAAAAATATTGTCAAAATGGCTATACTACCTAAAGCAATCTATAGATTCAATGCAATCCCTATCAAACTACCAACAGCTTTCTTCAATGACTGAAACAAATAGTTCTAAAATTCATATGGAACCACAAAAGACCCCGAATAGCCAAAGCAATCTTGAGAAGGAGGAATAAAACAGGGGGAATTACACTCCCTGACTTCAAGCTCTACTACAAAGCCACAGTAATCAAGACAATTTGGTATTGGCACAAAAACAGACCCACAGACCTGTGGAACAGAATAGAAAATCCAAACATAACCCAAACATATACCGTCAATTAACATATGATAAGGAGCCTTAGATATACAATGGGGAGATGACAGCCTCTTCAGCAGCTGGTGTTGGCAAAACTGGACAGCTACATGTAAGGAATGAAACTGGACTACTGTCTAACCCCGTACACAAAAGTAAACTCAAAGTGGATCAAAGATCTGAATGTAAGTCATGAAACCATAAAACTCTTAGAAAAAAACATAGGCAAAAATCTCTTGGACATAAACACGAGCAACTTCTTCATGAACATATCTCCCCGGGCAAGGGAAACAAAAGCAAAAATGAACAAGTGGGGCTATATAAAGCTGAAAAGCTTCTGTACAGCAAAGGACACCATCAGTAGAACAAAAAGACATCCTACAGTATGCGAGAATATATTCATAAATGACATATCTGATAAGGGGTTGACATCCAAAATATATAAAGAACTCATGCACCTCAACAAACAAAAAGCAAATAAGCCAATTAAAAAACGGGCAGAGGAGCTAAACAGACAGTTCTCCAAAGAAGAAATTCTGATGGCCAACAGGCACATGAAAAGATGTTACACATCGCTAATCATCAGAGAAATGCAAGTTAAAACCACAATGAAATATCACCTCACACCAGTGAGGATGGCCAACATCCAAAACACAAACAACAAATGTTGGCGAGGATGTGGAGAAAAGGGAACCCTCCTACACTGCTGGTGGGAATGCAAATTAGTTCAACCATTGTGGAAAGCAGTATGGAGGTTCCTCAAAAAACTCAAAATAGAAATACCATTTGACCCAGGAATCCCACTCCTAGGAATTTACCCTAAGAATGCAGCAGCCCAGTTTGAAAAAGAGAGATGCACCCCTATGTTTATCGCAGCACTGTTTACAATAGCCAAGAAATGGAAGCAACCTAAGTGTCCATCAGTAGATGAATGGATAAAGAAGATGTGGTACATATACACAATGGAATATTATTCAGCCATAAGAAGAAAACAAATCCTACCATTTGCAACAACATGGACGGAGCTAGAAGGTATTATGCTCAGTGAAATAAGGAAGTGGAAAAGGACAAGTATCAAATGATTTCACTCATATGATGTGCATAAGAGCAAAGAAAAAAACTGACGGAACAAAACAGCAGCAGACCAGCAGAACCCAAGAATGGACTAATAGTTACCAGAGGGAAAGGGACTGGGGAGGATGGGTGGGAAGGGAGGAACAAGGGGGAAAAAGGGGCATTACGATTAGCAGACATAATGTTGTGGGGGTGCCGGTGGGCTGTACAACTCAGAGAAGACAAGTAGTGACTCTATAGCTTTTCACTATGCTGATGAACGGTGACTGTAATGGGGTTGGTGGGGGGGGGACCTGATGAAGGGGGTAGTTTAATAACCATAATATTGCACATGTAATTGTAGATTAATGACATCAAAATAAATTTTTAAAAAATGAAAGTGTTCCAGTTAAAGCACACTGAAAAGACCAGTGAATGTGAAAAGTGAACAAAAAAAATATTCACAGAATTGGGTATAGACTGAGTAAGAAGATTCCTAAGATTTCTTCTAACATAGAGATTGTCTGGTTGTCTAAGAGTAGTATGAAGCTTTAAGCATTATGTGATCTTGGAATCAAACCATAGATCTTCCCACAGGTGAGAGTCCTTAGACCACTGTGGAAGCAACAAGAGACTGAGGTGGAGGCCAAAGAGTGGAGGTGTCAGCTTGAGCTTTGTCACATTCTTAGCATTATTTGAACTTTAATTAAGTTCTTCATCACAAATTCCCATGCACTCCTCCCAGAGGCTTCCCCACTGATCATGGGTAAACAGAGCTCAACACTTAAACGTGTGAAAAAGCTTCTTTACATCTGAACAAGCAGAATTTGAGTCAAGTGTATGAGGGTCTGGATAGATCACTTTTCATTAGTTTTGTTTTTTTGTGAATCAGGTTTTCATAAGATGGTTTTGCAAATAAGTGATTGCTAAGGGCTGTCACGCTCATGTGGGTTAAGCAAATGGTCTAATCCTCTTGCACTTCATTTTCTTCTTCCATAAAGTAACAGGATTAAATGAGATGAGCTCTAAATCACTGTCTTGATTTAACACACTACGTATAAACCTTCTATGCAAATAAGAATACAAAGAATAGAATCAAGTCACAAAAATAAAAATAAGTTTCTTCAATTATCTTTGAAGTAGGGTATTACTTATGCCACTACCCACAACTGGGATATTACTTCATGCCTCCTGCTTTACCCCTCCCCTGATTAGTGGGTTTAACTTGTTACTCTATTTTGTTTGTCATCAGATTACCAGCTTTTTTTTTTTGTCACCCCCTGAGGGGTGCAGATTAGGGTTTTGCCGTGAGTTACGTTTCTCATAAAGCTTTTTTTTATTACAGTAAAATATACATAGCAAAGTTTACCATTTTAGCCGTTTTTAAGTTACAGTTCAGTGGCATTAAGTACATTCACAATGTTGTGCAACCTTCACCGTTGTGCATTTCTGGAACGTTTTCATCATTCCAAACAGAAGCTCTGTACCCATAAAATGGTGATTCCCCATTCTCTTCTCCTCTAGCCCCTAGTAACCACAATTCTACTGTTTGTCTCTATGAATTTGACTACTCTAGGGACCTCACATAAGTGGAATCAGACAATATTTCGCTCTTTGCATCTAGCTTATTTCACTTAGCATAATGTCCTTGAGGTTCACCTATACTGTAGCATGTGTCAGAATCTCATCCCTTTTTATGGCTGAATAATATTCCATTGTGTGTTGTGGGGAAAACAGAAGTTCCTATGGACAGGATCCTCACCTGAACCTAAACTATTTTTTTTCTTTTTTTTTAATATAATTTATTTTATTATCATTAATTTACAATTACATGTGCAATATTACGATTATTAAACTACCCCTTCATCAGGTCCCCCCCACCAACCCCATTACAGTCACTGTCCATCAGCGTAGTGAGATGCTATAGAATCACTACTTGTCTTCTCTGAGTTGTACTGCCCTCCCCGTGCCCCCCCAACATTACATCTGCTAATCGTAATGCCCCTTTTTCCCTCTTATCCCTCCCTTCCTGCCCATTTTCCCCAGTCCCTTTCCCTTTGGTAACTATTAGTCCGTTCTTGGGTTCTGTGAGTCTGCTGCTGTTTTGTTCCTTCAGTTTTTTTCTTTGTTCTTATACTCCACATATGAGTGAAATCATTTGATACTTGTCTTTTTCGGCTTGGCTTATTTCACTGAGCATAATACCCTCTAGCTCCATCCATGTTGTTGCAAATGGTAGGATTTGTTTTCTTCTTATGGCTGAATAATATTCCATTGTGTATATGTACCACATCTTCTTTATCCATTCATCTACTGATGGACACTTAGGTTGCTTCCATTTCTTGGCTATTGTAAATAGTGCTGCAATAAACATAGGGGTGCATCTGTCCTTTTCAAATTGGGCTGCTGCATTCTTAGGGTAAATTCCTAGGAGTGGAATTCCTGGGTCAAATGGTATTTCTATTTTGAGTTCTTTTGAGGAACCTCCATACTGCTTTCCACAATGGTTGAACTAATTTGCAGTCCCACCAGCAGTGTAGGAGGGTTCCCTTTTCTCCACATCCTCGCCAACATTTGTTGTTGTTTGTGTTTTGGATGTTGGCCATCCTCACTGGTGTGAGGTGATATCTCATTGTGGTTTTAATCTGCATTTCTCTGATGATTAGCGATGTGGAGCATCTTTTCATGTGCCTGTTGGCCATCTGAATTTCTTCTTTGGAGAAGTGTCTATTCATGTCCTCTGCCCATTTCTTAATTGGATTATTTGCTTTCTGTTTGTTAAGGTGCATGAGTTCTTTATATATTTTGGATGTCAACCCTTTATCAGATACGTTTTTTATGAATATATTCTCCCATACTGTAGGATGTCTTTTTGTTCTACTGATGGTGTCCTTTGCTGTACAGAAGCTTTTCAGCTTGATATAGTCCCACTTGTTCATTTTTGCTTTTGTTTCCCTTGCCCGGGAGATATATTCATGAAGAAGTTGCTCATGTTTATGTCCAAGAGATTTTTGCCTATGTTTTTTTCTAAGAGTTTTATGGTTTCATGACTTACATTCAAGTCTTTGATCCACCTTGAGTTTACCTTTGTGTATGGGGCTAGACAGTAGTCCAGTTTCATTCTCTTACATGTAGCTGTCCAGTTTTTCCAACACCAGCTGCTGAAGAGGCTGTCATCTCCCCATTGTATATCCAAGGCACTTTTATCAAATATTAATTGACTGTATATGTTTGGGTTAATGTTTGGATTTTCTATTCTGTTCCACTGGTCTGTGGGTCTGTTTTTGTGCCAATACCAAATTGTCTTGATTACTGTGGCTTTGTAGTAGAGCTTGAAGTCAGGGAGTGTAATTCCCCCTGTTTTATTCCTCCTTCTCAGGATTGCTTTGGCTATTCGGGGTCTTTTGTGGTTCCATATGAATTTTAGAATTATTTGTTCCAGTTCATTGAAGAAAGCTGTTGGTAGTTTGATAGGGATTGCATTGAATCTGTAGATTGCTTTAGGTAGTATAGCCATTTTGACAATATTGATTCTTCCTAGCCAAGAGCATGGGATGCATTTCCATTTGTTAGTGTCCTCTTTAATTTCTCTTAGGAGTGTCTTGTAGTTTTCAGAGTACAGGTCTTTCACTTCCTTCGTTAGGTTTATTCCTAGGTATTTTATTCTTTTTGATGCAATTGTGAATGGAATTGTTTTTCTGATTTCTCTTTCTGTTAGTTCATCATTAGTGTATAGGAAAGCAACAGATTTCTGTGTGTTAATTTTGTATCCTGCAACTTTGCTGAATTCAGATATTAGTTCTAGTAGTTTTGGAATGGAATCTTTAGGGTTTTTTATGTACAGTATCATGTCATCTGCAAATAGTGACAATTTGACTTCTTCTTTACCAATCTGGATGCCTTGTATGTCTTTGTTTTGTCTGATTGCTGTGGCTAGGACCTCCAGTACTATGTTGAATAACAGTGGAGAGAGTGGGCATCCCTGTCTTGTTCCCGATCTTAGATGAAAAGCTTTCAGCGTCTCGCCGTTAAGTATGATGTTAGCTGTGGGTTTGTCATATATGGCCTTTATGATGTTGAGGTACTTGCCGTCTATACCCATTTTGTTGAGAGTTTTAATCAGGAATGGATGCTGAATTTTGTCAAATGCTTTTTCAGCATCTATGGAGATGATCATGTGGTTTTTGTTCTTCTTTTTGTTGATGTGGTGGATGATGTTGATGGATTTTCGAATGTTGTACCATCCTTGCATCCCTGGGATGAATCCCACTTGATCATGGTGTATGATCCTCTTGATGTATTTTTGAATTCGGTTTGCTAATATTTTGTTGAGTATTTTTGCATCTACGTTCATCAGGGATATTGGTCTGTAATTTTCTTTTTTGGTGAGGTCTTTGCCCGGTTTTGGTATTAGAGTGATGCTGGCTTCATAGAATGAGTTTGGAAGTATTCCCTCCTCTTCTATTTTTTGGAAAACTTTAAGGAGAATGGGTGTTATTTCTTCTCTATAAGTCTGGTAGAATTCAGAGGTGAATCCATCAGGCCCAGGGGTTTTGTTCTTGGGTAGTTTTTTGATTACCAATTCAATTTCGTCACTGGTGATTGGTCTGTTTAGTTTTTCTGTTTCTTGCTTGGTCAGTCTTGGAATGTTGTATTTTTCCAAGAAGTTGTCCATTTCTTCTATGTTTTCCAGCTTGTTAGCATATAGATTCTCATAATATTCTCTTATGATTCTTTGTATTTCTGTGGGGTCCGTCGTGATTTTTCCTTTCTCATTTCTGATTGTGTTTATGTGTGTAGATTCTCTTTTTCTCTTAATGAGTCTGGCTAGGGGTTTATCTATTTTGTTTATTTTTTCAAAGAACCAGCTCTTGGTTTTATTGATTTTTTCTATTGTTTTATTCTTCTCAATTTTATTTATTTCTTCTCTAATCTTTATTATGTCCCTCCTTCTGGTGACTTTGGGCCTCATTTGTTCTTCTTTTTCCAATTTCAGTAATTGTGTCTTTAGACTATTCATTTGGGAATGTTCTTCCTTCTTTAAATAGGCCTGGATTGCAATATACTTTCCTCTTAGAACTGCCTTTGCTGCGTCCCACAGAAGTTGTGGCTTTGTGTTGTTGTTGTCATTAGTCTCCATATATTCTTTGATTTCTGTTTTGATTTGGTCGTTAACCCATTGATTAATTAGGAGAGTGTTGTTAAGTCTCCATGTATTTGTGAGCCTTTTTGATTTCTTTCTAAAATTTATTTCTAGTTTTATACCTTGGTGATCTGAGAAGTTGGTTGGTAGGATTTCAATATTTTTGAAATTACTGAGGTTCTTTTTGTGGCCTAGTATGTGGTCTATTCTGGAAAATGTTCCATGTGCACTTGAGAAGAATGTGTATCCTGTTGCTTTTGGGTGTAGAGTTCTGTAGATGTCTGTTAGGTCCATCTGTTCTAGTGTGTTGTTCAGTGCCTCTGTGTCTTTACTTATTTTCTGTCTGGTTGATCTGTCCTCTGGAGTGAGTGGTGTGTTGAAGTCTCCTAAGATGAATGCATTGCTGTCTATTTCCTCCTTTAATTCTGTTAGTATTTGTCTCACATATGCTGGCGCTCCTGTGTTGGGTGCATATATATTTATAATGGTTATATCTTCTTGTTGGACTGACCCCTTTATCATTATGTAATGTCCTTCTTTATCTTTTGCTACTTTCTTCGTTTTGAAGTCTATTTTGTCTGATACAAGTACTGCAACACCTGCTTTTTTCTCTTTGTTGTTTGCATGAAATATCTTTTTCCATCCCTTCACTTTTAGTCTGTGTATATCTTTGGATTTGAGGTGAGTTTCTTGTAGGCAGCATATAGATGGGTCTTGCTTTTTTATCCATTCTGTTACTCTGTGTCTTTTGATTGGTGCATTCAGTCCATTTACATTTAGGGTGATTATTGATAGATATGTACTTATTGCCATTGCTGGTTTTAGATTCGTGGTTACCAAGGGTTCAAGGGTTGCTTCTTTACTATCTAACAATCCAACTTAACTTTCTTGTTAAGTTATTGTAAACACAGTCTGATGTTTCTTTATTTCTCTCCCTTCTTATTCCTCCTCCATTCTTTCTATAGTAGGTGTTTTATTCTTTGCCTTTAGTTAGTATTTGGATGGTCTGCTTTCTTTGCTATGATTTTATTTTCTCTGGTGACATCTTTTTAGCCTTAGGTGTGCTTCCATCTAGAGCAGTCCATTTAAGATATCCTGTAGTGGTGGTTTATGAGAGGCAAACTCTCTCAACTTTCGTTTGTCTGGAAATTGTTTAATCCCTCCATCATATTTAAATGATAATCGTGCTGGATACAATATTCTTGGTTCGAGGCCCTTCTGTTTCATAACGTTAAATATATCATGCCATTCTCTTCTGGCCTGTAAGGTTTCTGTTGAGAAGTCTGATGATAGTCTGATGGGTTTTCCTTTGTAGGTGATCTTTTTTCTCTCTCTAGCTGCCTTTAATACCCTGTCTTTATCTTTGATCTTTGCCATCTTAATAATTATGTGTCTTGGTGTTGTCTTCCTTGGGTCCCTTGTGTTGGGAGATCTATGAGCTTCTGTGGACTGCGAGACTACTTCCTTCCCCAGCGAGGGAAAGTTTTCAGCAATTATTTCTTCAAAAACACTTTCTATCCCTTTTTCTCTCTCTTCTTCCTCTGGTACTCCTATAATGCGAATATTGTTCCGTTTGGATTGGTCACACAGTTCTCTTAATATTCTTTCATTCCTAGAAATCCTTTTATCTCTCTCTGCCTCAGCTGCTCTGTACTCCTGTTCTCTGTTTTCTATTCCATTAACAGTCTCTTGCATCTCATCCATTCTGCTGTTAAGCCCGTCGATCGCTTGTCTGATTTCTGTATTGTCTTTCCTCAGTTCCTCACTTCCTCCCTCAGCTCTTGCACATTTCTCTGTAGGTCCATCAGCATGGTTATGACTTTTATTCTGAATTCTTTTTCAGGGAGTCTGTGCATTTCCATCCCTTCAGACTCCCTCTCTGGGGTTGTCTGGTTGATTTTGGTCTGAACCATATTCCTCTGTCTTTTCATGGCTGTATAGTTTGGTCACTGATAGTTGCCACGTATGTCAGCTGGGCTCTTTAAGACCGCCTCTTGGTTTGCCGAGTCCTCTCGGGTGTAGCTGCACGCTGTGCGCTTTCCTGTGTATTCTCGTCTCTCTTTTAGGAATAGATGTATTTTCTGTGTTTTCATAGATAAATATAGTGTTGGGAGGAGATTTCTGCCGCCCTGCTCACACCGCCATCTTCCCGGAAGTTGGATTAGCAGCTTTGTACAGAAACACAAACACTGTTTTTTTTGGGGGGGGGGCATTCCACTCTTGTCAAATTCTTTCTGTCCTTGATTTCAAAACGTCTGCATCTGATTCCCACTGACCAGTGAAGAGACAGAACCAGCGCATGATCGCTTAGCTCATCCTCGTAGGCTTCTCCAACCTGGGGGATGTGCTGATCCTTGTCTTCTTTATCTTCCTGCTGGTCTACTTGACCACTCTGACGGTCAATAGCACCATCATGACTGTCATTCATCTGGATAGAGCTCTGCACACCCCTATGTACTTCTTTCTCTTTCTGCTCTCCTGCTCTGAAACCTGCTACCCACCTTGGTCATTGTACCAAAAACGCTGAGCTACCTGCTTCCCACAAGTCTGACTATTTCTCTCTCCGGGTGTGCTGCTCAGCTCTATTCTTTCTGGGCTTGGCTTGTACCAACTGTTTCCTAATTGCCGTGATGGGCTATGACCGCTACATTGCTATCTGCAACCCTCTCAACTACACACTCATCGTCAGCCGAGCCACCTGCCTGCAGCTGCTCCTGGCTTCCAGCTCCTGTGGTTGCCTGATCTCTGTGGTTGTCAACGTCCTGGTGTTTAGTGTACCCGTCTGCGCCTCCAATCGGATCAACCACTTTTTCTGTGACATTTCCACTGTCTTAAAACTGGGCTGCAGAGACACCAGCCTGAAGGAGATGGTCGTTTTCTTCCTCAGCATTCTGGTATTGCTGTTTCCCTTGGTGTTGATCTTCATCTCCTATGTGTTCATCGTTTCCACCATCCTCAAGATCTCGTCAGTGGAGGGACAGCGCAAGATCTCCACCTGCACCTCCCACCTCACAGTGGTCATTGTCCATTACGGCTGTGCCTCCTTCATCGACTTGAGGCCTACATCCCTGTACTCTTCAGATAAAGACCAGCTTGTGTCAGTGACCTATACTGTGATAACCCCATTACTCAACCCCCTTGTCTACACTCTGAGAAATAAAGAAGTGAGGATGGCTTTGAGAAAGGTTCTCAGTAAATACTCATTTCCAAAAAGTGTGTGAGTTGATAAGTCAGTAAAGTGATCTTCGTTAGAGTGACCTCAAGAGTACTTCAATTCTATAAATGAATCTATCTATTTTTTGCCAAAAAGAAAAATAATAAGGACTTCAAGTTAACTTGATTCTTTTGATTGGAAAGCCCTTTTTTGTGTTTAGCCTATATCCACTGTAGAGGTTACATCAACTGGTCTCCAGAACGTTCTGTGAATGTGGAAACTATCAAGGACTCAAGCCATGCTAGGTTCCTGTACTGAAAATGTCAGTTTTCTCAGATCAACTCTACAGCTGGTGCATTATCTTTCTGAGCATGCCCAGCTTGTTCATATTCTTCCTACACTGGAGGAAACAGTATAGAATGCTATGTAAGTCTCTGAATGCTTCTCTGTTTTGAGGTTTAAAAAGAAATTTTTACAATAAATAAATTATTTACAGACAAAAAGAATACGAATTCACTTAAGGATAAATGAAGAAGGAATTAAATTTCTAAGAAGTTGATGGTAAAGTAGAATACACAGACTTGGAGGCACAGAGACCTGGGTTTGAATCTTGATTTGGATCATTTTCCAGCTAAAGGCCATGGGCCAGCCTTAACCTCGGTTACGGTCAGTTATCCCCTATGTAACATGAGACCCTGAATGCCTCATAAGTGGAGCATTTTTAAGAACTAAATTAATTTAATAGATGTAAAGCAATTCCAACTTATTTGATAAAAGGCATTAAAAAACTATTACTTCCCTTTCATCCCTCCATTTCCTTTATTCTTTCTATAAACCAGGATTGTACTAATATCAAATACAATGTGAAAGTAAGCTGGCACTGAAGAGTTCTGTTCATGCATCTGCTACTATGTGCAAAGCTCTAAACTAATTGTTGCAGGCAGGGTAAAGAACGGTCCTCTCTTTCACATCTCACTATAATAAATAACCAAATTTCAGCCACCTATATAGATGTATCATATATATTTAGCTGAGTTTACTGCAGGTTTTGTTAAAGGTGTATTTCAATAAAAAACTAAATTTTATATGGTACTAATTTCATGAATTTTCATTTTTCACCCTTTCCCTTGGACAACATGTAGTTGAGGAGCTCTTGCTTGGACAGAGTAGGAATCACATAACCTAGATTTAAAAGCAAGTTTCCTCACATAATAGCTGTGTGAGGATGTACCAATAACTTCAACTCTAGAACTAGGGAATTATTAAAAGAAGGTTGTCAGAAGGATTGAATGAGGAAATGCCTTACAGTATATGTAGCCCTTTGCTTTGAAACAGAATATGCATGTGACAAACTTTAAGGCTTAATATCATTGTCGTTATACATAATCTTGAGGAATAAAAGAGAAGATCAGAGGGCAGAAGATAAGAAGAAAGAAAAGCAAGGCTTGGAGGAACAAAACAGCCTCAAGACAGTCCTTTGAGGAGTATGATGGCTGAATAGGAACATGCACATTTATATTGCACATTTTCCTGATTCAGAGGTTTAAGCTTTCTTTGTTGAGATAAACTGACACTACTCACTGGTAAGAGGAGTTTGTTAGTTCTGGTATCCCTCTGGAAAAGACTGGAAAGATTGAGCTGAAGAGACTGACAGATAACTTTCATCTTCATTGTCTGTGGCCACAGAATTTCCAGAACACCACTCTTTCCCAACTGCTCTTATTCAGCACACACACACCCCCACACACACACCCTCTGTAAAATGTACGTCCTTCTGATTTATGTAAGATATAAACACTCTCCTGTTTGCTACAGATATGAAATTGTTCATAAATTTGTCTTAGATCCTGACTCTTTAGATGAATCGCCACTCTTCAGAGACTAACACAGACTAACACTGAATTTATATTTTGGGATGGCCATGGTAGAGATGGTGATATCAATGCAGATATATACCTGGCACATATGAGGCTTTCAAAAGTCTTTGTTTGATTTTTAAAATGATGGCAAAAATTAGGTCATTGAGATCTTGTACTTTATATGTTGATATAAATGATCACAAAACTAAATGGATATTTTTTTCTGGATCTTCAGTGGTTCTTTTAATATTGATTTACAAAAGACTGATTAAAGACTTATCCTATGTTTGCAACCCAGAATGTGTTTTCTACATTCATTGTTATCTAAGGCATCTGTTCCTCAATAGGCACCGCAAGAGTAACTAAGGCAGAGAGGTAAAAAAACATTGTAGACAAAACAAAGAGAATTACAATGTAGTGTGATGAGTAATGACTTGGAATGTAATGGCTGTATATGTGTAAGGCTCTAAGTCAGTCTTGGAGAAACAGAAAAAGACTTTGTGGAATAAGTAATATTTAAATTGAGATCTGAAAAATAAATAAAAGCAAAGGTGGTGAAGGGTAGTAAAGAGTGTTTGGAACAGGTGCACAGACTGAGAGAAAGAATGCATAGCTTAGATGAGTAAATGTTAAGTGTTTTGTGTGCTTGGAAACTGGCCTCTGGGTGACAGACAGAAGTTGATAAAGATAAGGCAAAAACAATTCCATTAGGAAATGCTTCATGGGTTAAATTAAGGCAGCTGGACTGAATCCAATTATCTGAACAAATAGGGTTTATCCAAGGGTTGCTTGGTTTGACATTTTTTACATTTCAAAATTCCTATAGTTATGGAAAAGAGGATAGATAGATTGATAGCTTTGTTGAGCAAATTACATAGATGATAGATGATTGCTAGACAGATGGCAGAGAGAATGAACAGATGGGGTACATATGGGATATAAATTATATATTTTTTCTGCATCTATCAAGACATACACATGTATATTTTTAAATATATGACTTACATGTTTAAAATGTTTGTCTTCGTATGTGAGATAGAGCAGGGAAATGGGACAAGAGTCATGCCCTTGTAAAATTTAAGAAGCCTGCAAAACAGGCCCAGCTTATTCTTTAATTTAATCTCTGTGCTGTTCTTCCTCTTCTTCCAGCCCCTTAATCAATTAAGTATCTTTGTAATCAGACCTTTGTAAATGAACCTATGTGGGTAAAGAATGCCGAGATCCAGATCAACACAGTCACCTAAATAACCCTGTTCTTGAGGCAAAACTTCAAAGGAATATATTAATCATTTGTATACATCATGCTTTATGCTGGTCCTTACTCAAAAGGCCCTATAAAACCCCAGACCCTAAACCCTTAAGCACCTCCTCTGTGAGGCTTCCCACACTCCCATCTGAGTGTGTACTGATTTATCAAATAAACTTCTTGTTGCATGAGCTGAGTGCATTTGTCTCTGAACTCTTTTTCATGATAAACACAACTTGCTGACCTCCACCTTCAGTGGTAAAAGTCTTTGTCACTTTGCTATTTCATTCAGCATTCTAGTCTTAGCACAATCCTTTTCTCTCTCCCTGTTTTATTTCAGACCAGCAGGGAAGTGGAAGTCCTCAGAACATAAACTCACTTCATCCAGTGCTCTGTGGCTCCCCCAAATTCTGGGGTAGTTGGGATATAGCTCCCACACAGTACAGGTCAAGTGGACATTGGATGCCAGGTGACCATGGCTTTAGGAGTTGGCAAGGGACTTGCCCTATGCTGAGCAGCAGTTCAATGGACTTTCCTTTTTGCCCTCTGTTCTTCCTTGCTTTCTACTGTCTGCATGGCTGCTGACATTTGCTTCTGCTCTTGCTTTAATGAGTTCCTTTCTTGCTGGCATGTGTTTGACTTGATTGAGAATTCCTTTCTGATGGCATTAGCAAAAAATACATCTTGGCTCATGTAAGTGGAAAAGTAGAGTGGTACAGTGATTTCAGGCACAGGCTGATGCAGAGTTCAAAGCCACCTGGACACCTCTCATAGATCTGCTTCTTAAGTCTTTGCCAATTTTTAGCCTAAACTCAGCAGTTTCTGACACTGTCAAGTCACAAAATCCAGTCCAGAGGAAAAGATAATTCATTTCTTCAGATGTGAAAATAAAAGCTGAGAGACTGGATCCCACTGTTCCTGATTGTCCAGACTTGGATCACATGCCCATCCTGAACCAAACATTACAGCCAAGAGAATTCAGTATTCAGACCATCTTAATATGTGTTACCTGCTCCCTCCCTGGAACTTTAGGGTGAAGCAATTGAATGAGAGTGAGGGCAAAATAAACAACAAAAAATTGGGGTATTATTATTATCAGTAGTGGAGTGGTCGTTTGTATATCTTCTTTGGAGAAATGTCTGTTTAGGTATTTTATCCTTTTTATTTTATTTTATTATTTTTTTAATATAATTTATTTTATTATCATTAATCTACAGTTACATGTGCAATATTACGGTTATTAAACTACCCCTTCATCACGTCCCCCCCACCAACCCCATTACAGTCACTGTCCATCAGCATAGTGAGATGCTATAGAATCACTACTTGTCTTCTCTGAGTTGTACTGCCCTCCCCGTGCCCCCCCAACATTACATCTGCTAATCGTAATGCCCCTTTTTCCCTCTTATCCCCCCCTTCCCGCCCATTTTCCCCAGTCCCTTTCCCTTTGGTAACTATTAGTCCGTTCTTGGGTTCTGTGAGTCTGCTGCTGTTTTGTTCCTTCAGTTTTTTTCTTTGTTCTTATACTCCACATATGAGTGAAATCATTTGATACTTGTCGTTTTCGGCTTGGCTTATTTCACTGAGCATAATAACCTCTAGCTCCATCCATGTTGTTGCAAATGGTAGGATTTGTTTTCTTCTTATGGCTGAATAATATTCCATTGTGTATATGTACCACATCTTCTTTATCCATTCATCTACTGATGGACACTTAGGTTGCTTCCATTTCTTGGCTATTGTAAATAGTGCTGCAATAAACATAGGGGTGCATCTGTCCTTTTCAAATTGGGCTGCTGCATTCTTAGGGTAAATTCCTAGGAGTGGAATTCCTGGGTCAAATGGTATTTCTATTTTGAGTTTTTTGAGGAACCTCCATACTGCTTTCCACAATGGTTGAACTAATTTGCAGTCCCACCAGCAGTGTAGGAGGGTTCCCTTTTCTCCACATCCTCGCCAACATTTGTTGTTGTTTGTGTTTTGGATGTTGGCCATCCTCACTGGTGTGAGGTGATATCTCATTGTGGTTTTAATCTGCATTTCTCTGATGATTAGCGATGTGGAGCATCTTTTCATGTGCCTGTTGGCCATCTGAATTTCTTCTTTGGAGAAGTGTCTATTCATGTCCTCTGCCCATTTCTTAATTGGATTATTTCCTTTCTGTTTGTTAAGGTGCATGAGTTCTTTATATATTTTGGATGTCAACCCTTTATCAGATACGTTTCTTATGAATATATTCTCCCATACTGTAGGGTGTCTTTTTGTTCTACTGATGGTGTCCTTTGCTGTACAGAAGCTTTTCAGCTTGATATAGTCCCACTTGTTCATTTTTGCTTTTGTTTCCCTTGTCCGGGGAGATATGTTGATGAAGAAGTTGCTCATGTTTATGTCCAAGAGATTTCTGCCTATGTTTTTTTCTAAGAGTTTTATGGTCTCATGACTTACATTCAGATCTTTGATCCACCTTGAGTTTACCTTTGTGTATGGGGCTAGACAGTAGTCCAGTTTCATTCTCTTACATGTAGCTGTCCGGTTTTTCCAACACCAGCTGCTGAAGTGGCTGTCATCTCCCCATTGTATATCCAAGGCACTTTTATCAAATATTAACTGACTGTATATGTTTGGGTTAATGTTTGGATTTTCTATTCTCTTCCACTGGTCTGTGGGTCTGGTTTTGTGCCAATACCAAATTGTCTTGATTACTGTAGCTTTGTAGTAGAGCTTGAAGTCAGGGAGCGTAATTCCCCCTGTTTTATTCCTCCTTCTCAGGATTGCTTTGGCTATTTGTGGTCTTTTGTGGTTCCATATGAATTTTAGAGGTACTTGTTCCAGTTCATTGAAGAAAGCTGTTGGTAGTTTGATAGGGATTGCGTTGAATCTGTAGATTGCTTTAGGTTGTATAGACATTTTGACAATATTTACTCTTCCTAGCCAAGAGCATGGGATGCATTTCCATTTGTTAGTGTCCTCTTTAATTTCTCTTAGGAGTGTCTTGTAGTTTTCAGAGTACAGGTCTTTCACTTCCTTTGTTATGTTTATTCCTAGGTATTTTATTCTTTTTGATGCAATTGTGAATGGAATTGTTTTTCTGATTTCTCTTTCTGTTAGTTCATTGTTAGTGTATAGGAAAGCAACAGATTTCTGTGTGTTAATTTTGTATCCTGCAACTTTGCTGAATTCAGATATTAGTTCTAGTGTATTTGGAGTGGAGTGTTTAGGTTTTTTTATGTACAGTATCATGTAATCCACAAATAGTGAATATTTGACTTCTTCTTTTCCAATCTGGATGCCTTGTATATCCTTGTTCTGTCTGATTGCCGTTGCTAGGATTTCCAGTACTATATTGAATAACAGTGGAGAGAGTGGGGATCCCTGTCTTGTTCCCTATCTTAGTTGAAAAGCTTTCACCTTCTCGCTGTTAAGTATGATGTTAGCTGTGGGTTTGTCATGTATGTCCTTTATGATGTTGAGGTATGTGCCCTCTGTACCCATTTTTTTGAGAGTTTTAATCATGAATGGATGCTGAATTTTGTCAAATGCTTTTTCAGCATCTATGGAGATGATCATGTGGTTTTGTTCTTCTTTTTGTTGATGTAGTTGTTGATGTTGATGGATTTTTGAATGTTTTAACATACTTGCATCCCTGGGATGAATCCCACTTGGTCATGGTGTATGATCCTCTTGATGTATTTTTGAATTCAGTTTGCTAATATTTTGTTGAGTATTTTTGCATCTACGTTCATCAGCAATATTGGTCTGTAATTTTCTTTTTTGGTGAGATCTTTGCCAGGTTTTGGTATTAGAGTGATGCTGGCTTCATAGAATGAGTTCTGAAGTATTCCCTCCTCTTCTATTTTTAGGAAAACTTTAAGGAGAAAGGGTATTATTTCTTCTATATATGTGTGTTAAATTTCAGAGGTGAATCCATCAGGTCTGGGGTTTTGTTCTTGGATGTTTTTTTCATTAACGATTCAATTTTGTTGCTGGTGATTGGTCTGTTTAGTTTTTCTGTTTTTAGCTTTGTCTGTTTTGGAAGGTTGTATTTTTCTAAGAAGTCCATTTCTTCTAGGATTTCCAGCTTGTTAGCATATAGATTCTCATAATATTCTCTTATAATTCTTTGTATTTCTGTGGGGTCTGTTGATATTTTTCTTTTCTCATTTCTGATTGTGTTTATGTGTGTAGATTCTCTTTTTCTCTTAATGAGTCTGGCTAGGGTTTATCTATTTTATTTTTTCAAAGAACAAGCTCTTGGTTTCATTGATTTTTTTCTATTATTTTATTCTTCTCTATTTTATTTATTTCTTCTCTGATCTTTATTATGTCCCTCTTTCTGGTGAATTTGGGTCTCATTTATTCTTCTTTTTCCAATTTCAGTAATTGTGTCTTTAGACTATTCATTTGGGATTGTTCTTCCTTCTTTAAATAGGCCTGGATTGCAATATACTTTCCTCTTACAATTGCCTTTGCTGCATCCCACAGAAGTTGTGGCTTTGTGTTGTTGTTGTCATTGTTCTCCATATATTCTTTGATTTCCGGTTTGATTTGGTCATTAACCCATTGATTAATTAGTAGAATGTTGTTAAGTCTCAATGTATTTGTGTGCCTTTCTGATTTCTTTCTAAAATTTATATCTAGTTTTACACCTTTGTGATCTGAGAAGTCGGTTGGTAGGATTTCAATATTTTTGAATTTATTGAGGTTCTTTTTGTGCCCTAGAATGTGGTCTATTCTGGAAAATGTTCCATGTGAACTTGAGAAGAATGTGTGTCCTGCTGCTTTTGGGTGCAGAGTTCTGGAGATGTCTGTTAGGTCCATCTGTTCTAGTGTGTTGTTAAGTGCCTCTGTGTGTTTACTTATTTTCTGTCTGGTTGATCTGTCCTTTGGAGTGAGTGGTGTGTTGAAGTCTCCTAAAATGAATGCATTGCTGTCTATTTCCTCCTTTAATTCTGTTAGTATTTTTTCAACATATGCTCGTGCTCCTGTGTTGGGTTCATATACATTTATAATGGTTATCTTCTTGTTGGACTGACCCCTTTATCATTATGTAATGTCCTTTTTTATCTCTTGCTACTTTCTTCATTTTGAAGTCTATGTTGTCTGATACAAGTACTGCCACACCTGCTTTTTTCTCTTTTTTGTTTGCATGAAATATCTTTTTCCATCCGTTCACTTTTAGTCTGTGTATATCTTTGGGTTTGAGGTGAGTCTCCTGTAAGCAGCAGATAGATGGGTCTTGCTTTTTTATCCATTCTGTTACTCTGTGTCTTTTGATTGGTGAATTCAGTCCATTGAATTTAGGATGGTTATTGATAGATATGTACTTCTTGCCGTTGCTGGCTTTAGATTCTTGGTTACCAAAGGTTCAATGGTTGCTTCTTTACTATCTAACAATCATACTTACCTTTCTTGTTATGTTATTGTAAACACCTTCTGATGTTTCTTTATTTCTCTCCCTTCTTATTCTTCCTCCTCCATTCTTTATATATTAGATGTTTTATTCTTTGCCTTTAGTTAGTATTTGTATGGTCTGCTTTCTTTGCTATGATTTTATTTTCTCTGGTGACATCTTTTTAGCCTTAGGTGTGCTTCTTTCTAGAGCAGTCTGTTTAAAATTTCCTGTTGTGGAGGCTTATGAGAGGCAAACTTTCTCAACTTTCATTTGTTTGGAAATTGTTTAATCCCTCTGTCATATTTAAATGATAATTGTGCTGGATACAATATTCTTGGTTTGAGGTCCTTCTGTTTCATTATGTTATATATATCATGCCATTCTCTTCTGGCCTGTAAGGTTTCTGTTGAGAAGTCTGATGATAGTCTGATGGGTTTTCCATTGTAGGTGATCTTTTTTCTCTCTCTAGCTGCCTTTAATACTCTGTCTTTATCTTTTATCTTTGCCATTTTAATTATTATGTGTCTTGGTGTTGTTTTCCTTGGGTCCCTTGTGTTGAGATCTGTTGGCTTCCGTGGACCGCGAGACTATTTACTTCCCCAGCGTGGGAAATTATTCAGCAATTATTTCTTCAAAGACACTTTCTATCCCTTTTTCTCTCTCTTCTTCCTCTGGTACTCCTATAATGCAAATATTGTTCTGTTTGGATTTGCCACACAGTTCTCTTAATATTCTTTCATCCCCAGAGATCCTTTTATCTCTCTCTGCCTCAGTTTCTCTGTATTCCTGTTCTGTGATTTCTATTCCATTAACAGTCTCTTGGATCTCATCCAGTCTGCTGTTAAGCCAATCGATTGCTTGTCTGATTTCTGCATTGTCTTTCCTCACTTCCTCAATCAGTTCTTGCACATTTCTCTGTATATCCATCAGCATGGTTATGACTTTTATTCTGAATTCTTTTTCAGGAAGAGTGTGCATTTCCATCCCTTCCGGCTCCCTCTCTGTGGTTGTCTGGTTGATCTTAGTCTGGACCATGTTCCTCTGTCTTTTCGTGGGTATAGAAGTGGTCGCTGGTAGTTGCCACATATGTCCGCTGGGCTCTTAAAGACTTTAAAAAGAAAAAAGAGAGAGAAAATAAAGAAGGAAAATAAAAGAAAAAACCAAAACCAAAACAAAACAAAACAAGAAAAAAAAAAAACCCACTCGGAGTACATTCTGTGGGGATGCTGTAGGTGTCGCCGTTGCTCCATTATTCCGCAGCCGTGGCCTCGCCGCTCTCCATTGTCCTTTATAGCTCTGGCCGGGCTGGGAATGAATTGGAAGCTGTTGATTCTCTGGGAAGTCTAAGTATGTCCACACTTTCCCAGTCACTGTCTTACGGGTCCGTAATGCCCCAAGAGTCCCAGCCTGCTGGGCTGTATGTGCCGGGGCGATCGAGCTCCTCCGCTGGGCTCCTGTCTCTTTAAGACCGCTGAAAAATTTACTGATTGTAAAAGCATATTTTATTTCCATTCAGCGGAGTTTACCCCAATTTCCCTGAAGCCTCCCCAGGTGTCCAGCCATGGTGTGTCTTCCGTCCACTCCGCCTGCCCAAGTGCCCTCTCCGTCCTCACGTCATGCCACCCCTCACTGTGCCCCCTGGGCACCATCCCAACCCAGCTGCGCAGGCGGCTCTGGCAACGTCCATCTCCTCAGCCTCCGCTGAATGTCTGCTAGGGAGCCAGTCGGGCCATGCTCTCGGACCACCACAGTCTGCAATGGAATCGGGCCCGTAATGTGTTTACATGGCGGGCCACGGTGCAGAGGCCTTGAGCACTGATGTCGCTCCCTTTCCTTCTCTAAACCAGTGTGACCAGCACCTGTGAACGTTACTGCTGACAAATATGGTTCATTTCTATCATGAACTCTCCTTAAAGCTTCCATTGCTACGTTTCTTTCTCAAGTACTTCCTGCCTTACAATCCAATTAAAAGCTTCCTGGAAGCAAGAAGAAACAAACAATATTCAGGGCCCTGAGGGCACAGTCCACTGCTTCCCCAGCCCTTCCCAGGATTCTGTCTAGATTTATATATACATACATAACCAGTTAATCTATAATAGTATGTATTACAGAATTACCTACATGTAATAAATGCTTTACATATTTACATAATCCTTATAAAAATTGCATATAATCTCTATGTACAAATATATATCTACCTACTCTCTAAAATTTGAAAAATTATAGAAAAGTATGTATAATGAAATACAAATTACTTGTAATTTAGTAACTGACTTTCAGACCAAGATATCATGTATTCCTACATATAAATGTTTAATGCATTTTATACATCTATATTATATATAGTCATGTATAGTATATAACAAATATAGTTATTCATCTGAAATTTTGCCAGGTTTTCAGAATAAGCAGTATTATTTTCATAATTACAATAAATTAATATATCCTATGAAATGGCAGAGAACATAAAACTTGCTGGTTTGATTTTTTTAATTTCTTGTGTGTTGCTTCAGAGAGTCAGAGTCCAGCTGCACAACGTGGCTGACTTTCTATTTGCACATGAAAATGCTGATTTGCAGCAACAGAAAAGATAGCTGTGCTCTCTCAACTGTTCACACTGAGAGTCTGTGCCTCTGTCTCCTGGTGCAGCATAGGTGTTCAGTAAAGACCGATAGCCGGCCAGGCCCTGATGGGGACAGAGATGACATCATTAGTCTTGGTTGGGGCTGGCTTCCTGCTGACACTGGCAGGGGCCCTTTCAGAGCACTCTGCCCTCTCAACATAGAGAAATCCTTTTGATGCCAAAGAGAGGGTCCAGCGTGTAGGTAATTTAAATCTCTAAATCTCCAGTAAATGCATGTATTAGCTTCTGAAGGGAAAAAAAAGGGAGCATTCCAGGGTTGTTATTTAAAAGCCTGCCTTCCTGAACACGCCTGTATCGACAAGCCCTTGGCTTCTTTATGACGAATTTGATTAATTGTTCTGCATCTGAACATGGACAGGAGGAGAGGAAGTGTCCACAGGAGCAGCCTGGTAGGATTCTTCTTGGCCAGAACACATTCTGAGAAAGCACAGGTGTAGGCTTGCCAGGTGGGAATGGATGGGAGGAGGGCGAGGGGAGTGTCCAGCCCAGCAGGCAGATGGGCACCTCTGGATCGCCATGGTAGCCACGCTGACCTGCTGTTTCCATCACCCTGGTAAAGAAGCTTGCCAGCAAATGAGTGGGCCTGTCTCAAGGATTGACATCAAACAATGACCTCCAATGGACATCAGGGGTGATTATCTAATGGCACCCCTACACAGCAGACATGTCTGCTCGAGAGTCCATTTTTCCTTTAGAAAAGATGAAACATAATTTCTGGGTTCAAGTCATCCAGTGTGAGGTTTATTGTGGGACACGTATTGCCTAATTTTTACTATTTTCTCCAATTTATAGCCATGAAATCAGTGGCAAATCTGGGCTCCAATCCAAACCTCTGACTTTGAGAGCACATAGTGAGTCTCCCTGGACCTCCTGTGTTAAAGGTGGCAATTCAACTGAGTTACATAATGGCAAGTAGCTCTCTACTGGGAAAGTTCACTTAAATGTGCACTTTACATTATTTAAAACACATAGCCATAAATATATAAAATGGATAAAAAATATAACTTCAAACACTGAAGTCATAAAGGGTCTAGGAGAAAGCACGGTACTTCTACAATCCTGGGGATAGTGGAGGGAGGAGGCGGTTCCTAAGGAAAGGAAACACTCAGGAAATTTAAATAAAGAGACTGACAAATTTAAGTAGATAATATTTAAAAGCTACTGTGTGATGAAAGTATAATTGAGGTTAAAAGACAGCAATAAGCAGTGCAAAATACTTGAAACAAAAATAAAGGCTTAATGCTGAAAAGGTTTAAATTTGTTAGAAGAAAAATGGCCTCATCAAAAAAAAAAACAGCCAAGAATATGGGCAAATACCTCTCTGCAGAAGACATACAAATATGAAAAGATGTTCACATTCCCTGATAGCAAAATGCAAAATGAACCAAGACACTATCCTTTACCCATGAGATGAGACAATTTGCAAAGGGCAGTGGTATATGGTCGGCAGTGTTACAGCGAGGGGCATGGGGCTCCTCATAACTGCTGGCAGCCTTGGAAGCAGGTGGCGCTCTAGGGGGTAACGGCCATCACACTGTAAAACACCAGTATTGTTCCAGCAGTTCAACTTTGGGGGTTCTTACACATGTCATGAACATTTAGGCACAAGGAATATTCTTTCCATGGCAATGTTGCCAATACAATGGGAAAACTGTAAACAACCCGAATACCCATCAATCAGGAAAAGAGTGAATAAACTCATCATTGTTACTGCATAAGGTGCATTCCTAGAAAAGAATGCAATGCATGTACTTGACATTTGGAACTATCTCTAAGCTATATTGTTTGTGTGGGAAGTCAAAAGAAACAACCCTTTCCCCCCAGCTTTCCAATTTATCTATGTTTATAACTTGGCAGCAAAGCGGGTCCGAAGAACACACACAAAAATGCCAACACGATTATCTCTGAGGAACGTGATTTGGAAGAGGGTCATGGCAGGGTGGGTGGGCACTTGGATTCTCATTTCATTCATTATAGTTAGGTATTATTTTTGTGTTTTATAAATAGGGCATCTTAATATTGTGATCTGCCAAGTAAAAAAAGAAAAAAAACCACAATGAATATACTTAATAAAGGTGCCTAATGTGTACCATCTTTCCTCATTCAAGTCCTCTTTCCCCTCTCTTTGGGCAGATAGTCTGTGAATAAAGAGGAGCGAAAGAACATCACATGAATGATTTGCCCTGGGGGGCTGCTAGAGATAGATATAAAGCTGAATTCAACAGGGAATTGGTGAGTGTGAGACCTTCCTTCTGCAAACAGATCTCTTTACCCCTCTTACAAAATCTTAGAAGCTGCCACTAACTCAGTAGCTAAATGAGGTGCTCTGTGGATTTGGAAGAGGAAAATTCAGTTGATGTATGCTTTTAAACCCTGTGGCTTTTTAGTGATGAAGTTCAGTTTTTCTTATCTTAAAAGTCTCAGAGCTGACTGTAGTGGGGACTTAATCCCAGATTCCAAAGGGAGATTTGCAAGGTAGACGGCCAGGGGAAAAGATGCTTACATCAACAGCTCTCAAAGTGTGGTGCAGGGGTTCCTCGGGGATACTTTCTGGGTGTCTGTGAGGTCAATACTATTTTCATAACAATATTAAAATGTTACTTACCTATTCCATTTTCATTCTTTAACAAATGTACAGTGGGATTTTCCAGGGGCTACACGACATGTGATGATGGCATTGTTCTGTTGACTAATGGAAATGTGTACTTGGTATTCTGTTTTAAACCTTTCTGAGTTTTGATTGCTAACGTGAAATAAATTGATAGATATAATCCATACTGAAAAAAACATAGAACCCTTTGGGGTCAAAATGTGAAGCGGTTCTAAAACCATAAAGCTTAAGTATTCCAGTTTTATACATCCATAGGATACATTCTGGCATTATTTGTAGTTCCTTTAGCAGCTAATCCTTAAGAAACCCTTCCTAATCACTTGTATTCATCATAATGGGTAAGAGCCAAATGAAAAAGTTTATTTACAGAAGAAAAATTTGAAGAACCAAAAAATCATAAACTCTAATGGAGAGGGTTCACGCCCTCCATAAACGGGCCTGTCCAGGTCCCCTTCCTGCCCCAGGTCACAGACCCCAAGACCCAGACATGAAGGAGGCTTTCTTCCCTGACCGCCACCTGCTTCTTCATGCCTATGAAACTCATGAAACTTCCACCCAAATGGATGAAACTTATCATGAAGACTCTTCCCTTTCCCTTGGCACAAAAAGATAAAGAAATGCACGTGGTGATCTCTAAGTAGGAGAGGTTTTGCTCATTTAATAAAAGCAAATACATTTTACTTCTCAAAATAACCTTCTTTCAATAGAAAATTGGAACTATATACTTTAAAGAGGTGAATTTTTATGGAATTGGAATGACATCAATAAAACTGCTAAAACAAAGTTGAAATGAACTTTACTTCACCCTTTTATTTACTTATCCATCTTTTAAATTTAATGTTAGCATTTCTGTTTAATTGAAAAGGAAAAATGTACAAGGACAGCAATTTACAAGGACAGCAGTCAACCCAGGGGGTTCCCCTCTGTTTCCCCTTCCTCAACACAAACAACAAAAACACTCCCTTGATTTCCCACTCTGCTGAGCCCCCGTTCCCAAGGCTCACTCCCTAAACTCACTCCCCCTTGCCTCCTTCTTGCTGAGCACGTAGGAATGTTACAGGTACAGAAGCAGAGTGACAGGTATGGCTCCCTGTGCCTTTCTTCGGGGCACAGAATTTTGGGAGATTACTCCCCTCTGAGCCCGCCAGTGTGAAATAAAGCCTCAACCCTCCAAGACCTCCGAGTGCCACTTAGTTCTTCAGTCAGTGATCCAGTCCAGGTTTTTTCAGTACTTTCCTTAACATTATAACAAGAAAGATCATAGTCGTGGTGATTTATGGAACATATACTTTATGTTTGGCATTCATGGTTAAAATGATCTATGTAGAGGAACTCATTTACCGCAAAAGTCTTAAGTCTTAAGTTATGGAAGTCTTAAGATACGGAAACCATATTTAAAATAAAAGTATCCTGTTATTTCAGATGAGGATACTGAGGAGTAGAGAAGTTAAGTAATTCCCTGAAATTATGTCACTAGTAAATGATAGAGATAGGATTCAAACCCAGACCTTTATTGCAAGCTCATGATCTTAGCTATGTGTTTATTTTGTACCATTTTATAGAATAAAGTATGCTTTACATGCTTATTTTTTATATTTATTAATTTTTTATTAAGGTATTATTGATATATACTCTTATGGAGGTTTCACATGAAAAAACAATGTGGTTACTACATTTACCCATATTATCAAGTCCCCACCCATACCCCAAAGCAATCACTGTCCATCAGTGTAGTAAGATGCCACAGATTCACTATTTGCCTTCTCTGTGCTACACTGTTTTCCCTGTGACACCCCGCACCATGGGTACTAAACATAATACCCCTCAATCCCCTTTTCCCTCCCTCCGCACCTCCCCCCCACACCCCTCCCCTTTGGTAACCACTAGTTCCTTCTTGGAGACTCTGAATCTGCTGCTATTTTGTTCCTTCAGTTTTACTTCATTGTTATACTCCAAAAATGAGGGAAATCATTTGACACTTGACTTTCTCTGCCTGGCTTATTTCACTGAGCATAATATCCTCCAGGTCCATCCATGTTGTTGCAAAAGGTAGGATTTGTTTCTTTCTTATGGCTGAATAATATTCCATTGTGTATATGTACCACACCTTCTTTATCCATTCATCTACTGATGGACACGTAGGTTGCTTCCATATATTGGCTATTGTGCTTTACATGCT